>VMDO01018376.1:0-42346 GCA_007922755.1 Pedetes capensis
TAATAGCTGGATATGAAGATAAGCTATAAAATCTTAAAGGTTTGATAATGCCAGAAAAAAATGAGAAGTGAATGATCCAAAAATATCCACTGTGTAAGCTGACCACATAATCTAGATGACTTGAGATGATTTTTAATGTATGTTTCCTGTCCTAAACACTCTCATTTTTAAATGTGTTCTACTTTGAACATGAAGATTTCTTGTCATTCAAAAATCACACCTTGCTATTTAATACAAAGGAAATACTAATGGGGACAGATATTGAGATATTTTATTCTATTGTAACCACATAGAGAGTTGCTTATTTGGCATGACTTATTAGACATTGGATACTCATTCCATTTTTTTTCTCAAAGTTTCACTTATAAGACTAAATTTCACAGAGCAGTAACTGAAACCTTCATACCACTGCATAAACAGTCTGTAAAGCCAAAGGAAATCGACCAAAAATGATTATTCTGTGAATTTTGCCATCAGATGTTTACTCTAACCTCTTATGGAAGAATTATAGCATCCCATAACTACAGTGTAATTTTTCATTATTTCAAAAAAAAAAAAAATTTGGTGGGATTGTTTTGTAGAACAGCTTAGCCTAAGTCAGTCTTGCTCATAGTGGTCAGTCTTTCTTAACAATGATATTCAGAGTATCCTTTCAAACTTTACAAAATCTCCATTTTACACATAATGAAAACCATAACAAAATATCTTGAATATTTGTCTTCAATACAAAGTTTCATTTGAATTACTTTTTTCTTTAACAGGTTCATCATCAAGCTATCCAGTAAGGAAATAGTTTTAGGAGATTGATTAATATATTACCCTAAATGTAGCCGTAAATTTTACATGAGTTACTTGTTTATGTTGTTCATCTTCAGCATGTATTCCTACAGGTACACTAATAGGCTGCTTTTCACAATTTTTAACATTTATTCAAAAAAATAAGTCATGGTAGTATTCTCAAGTTTCTGTTTATGTTGTTATATTGTGTTAAAGTGTTTATTTTTTAAACCTCAGCTCTTGTACCATTTATACTGTGTTAAGGATTTTAATAAATATTTCATTATCTGCTCCATATGTCCATAGAGAAGTATTTTCCTTGTGGGGAATATTGGGGGAAATTCCATAGAAGTATTTTTATTTGCATATTGAAAATTGGTTGCCAAGGGCAAAAAAAAAAAAAAGAAAGAAAGAGAAGAAAGAAAAGAAAAGAAAAGAAAACATGAAAGAAAAAAAAAGAAGGAAGGGAGGAAGGAAGGAAGGAAGGGGAGGGAGGCAGGAAAGGAGAGAGGAAACTCACATGATTTTTCAATATGAATAATGTCACCTTCTAGTCACAAAGAGATCTGTCTTGGAAGAAGTACAACCAGAGTGCTACTTGAAAACAAGGATGGCTGGACTCTTATCTTATGTATTTTGGACGTTTTCAGGAGGGACTAATCCATGGAGGACATCATGATTGGGAGAATGGCAGGTTGATAAAAAAAAAAGAAGACCCTCAACTGGATGGGTTGACACAGTGCCTACAACAATAGGCTTAAACATAAAAAAAGATCATGTGCCTGGCACAGTGACAAGGAGTGTTTCTTTCTGTTGTACATAGGCACTCTTTGAGTCACACCCAACTTGAAGGTACCTAACTACAAAATCACATTTTATGTATCAGAAATGACTTTGTCAATAATTTTCACAAATTTTTCTTTTTAGTATGTGATGAACTTTACTTACTTTGCTGCTGTTGACTTAAGATTTACTAGTTTATAAAATAAGAAACTATACTTCAAACTAAGTCTGGGCCATTACTTTTACCTCACAAGATTTGTAAGCATGATAAGGTCATTTACGTAGGGGAACTCATGATAGATTTGCCTTCTTTCCTGTAAATTAGATAACTATAATGAAATATGCAGCTAATATGTAGACTATAGTATGGACATGTAATTCAGTTTATTGCATTCATATTGTTGTGAGCCTCCTCTGAGTTATGAAATATCTAAGTTACTGTAAACACAGGAGGTTTACTGTTTTGGTATTGGTATGTGCCTAAGGGTTGTCATGAACTATCTAAATAACTCAGGAAACTGGAGAATTAAAGGTATGATGGATGTCCAGCCAGAAAAGAAAAGTCAATTCTGAAAAACCCAATTCCCTCTCTGTCATAAATTCTGCCTTTGATATCTTAACATTTATAAAGCCAAAACATCTATGGAGACTTTTGAGAAAGAGCAAATATTAGCTAAACTACATTGTGATGAGAATGAATCAGTTAACTAAAGACTAGGGCTTTTTAATACTCCACACCCTCAGCCCCTCACACACACACTGCCTTCAGCTTAATTAAAGAGTGTAAGTTTTCAGATAAGACGGTTACCTTATTAGCTTCCAATCTATTCTCAAATCTTATACCAGCTCTAATGTTGAGGTCGTATTTCTCTTAAAATATATACTAAAAAATTTATTGCATCATTATATGCATATAATCCCAGTGATTTAGGAAACTGAGGCAGGAGGATTGAGAGTTCCAAGCCAAGGACAGCCTATGTAATTTAGTGAGACTCTGTCTCAAAGTGAAAAATAAAAAAGAGGTTGGGGATATGGCCCAATGGTAAAGTACCTGCCTTGCATTCACAAGGCCCTGGGTTCCACCCTTCAGTACTCAAAATTAATTAATTAATTAATCAAAATTCAATTACAAGATGCTGGTGTGTTTTGGGCCTTAGCAGCATTTTTTCAAACATGTCTGGAACCCAGCTTATCTTAAATGTGGAACATCAACACTCTGTCAAAGATAAGGACTAAATATTTTCCAAGGTCTAATTCAATGCAATTCAATATACTGTTTGCTTAGAAATAAAAATGTATATACTATTTTCTTTTCCAAGATTTAAAACAGGGAGTTATGAATATAATAATAAGCCTATACTACAGGTGAGTCAGTCTCTATAACCTTCCATTAACTCAACAATGATTCAATTCACTTCAGGCAAGACATAGAAACACAAGTAAAAATATATTCTAGTACATGTGTTGTGAAAATTTTTGTGAGTTCTTATTCTGAATAATTGATGTTACAGGATTCCCTTTTAGCTCCAAGCACAGTAAAACATTTCTGAAAGATGTTATTTTAGTATTAAACAAAACTCTACTTAAAAGAAGTTGTGTGGGGACTGACATCCATAATCCCAGCACCTGGGAGACTGAGGCAGGAGGATCACAAGTTTGAGGATAGGCTGGGCTACGTAGTGACTCCTCATCCAGTCTGGTATACATAGGAAGATCATGTCTCAAAACAAACAAACAAACATAATTAAGTATGAATTAAATTTTCACCAAATCAGATCTCTCTCTCTCTCTCTCTCTCTCTCTCTCTCTCTCTCTCTCACACACACACACACACACACACACAGACACACACAGACACACACACCTCTAGGGAGGCAACAATGATAGTGACTCTTTTCAACTCCTCACCAGGTTATTTGCCTGTTTGTGTCTGAACAAATCACTTAAACTTCCTGTTTCCTTCCTATAGAATTTGAATAGTAATAGTTCCTACTTTGTAGAACTGTTGGGTGTGGGCAAAAAGAATAAGAAATATAAAACATTTAGAACATTCCATGGCATATAATAAGTACTTTACATTTAATATTTACTATTATCATTTTTCCCAACAACAACTACCAATTGATGTCTTTTTAATTGATTCCTTAGGAAATCTTTACACTGAAACTAAACTTAAATAGTACATTTAATTAATGACATGTATATACCATTGTTAAAATTTCTGAGCTACGTACTTTTTTCAAATCACAGAATATTATTAGATCTCTTGTTATGTTATCTCTTCCTGTATAGGCAGGCTGGGGTTTAGCTCAGTTGGTAGAGTTCTGCTCTGCACTCTCTGAGGCCCTGAGTTTGATGCCCAGCATTCCAAAAGTAAGAGAAGGACCTACCAGCCCACTCTCAAAACAATCCCCCAAATAATCGCAATTAGAAAATCCTATGAATAGTAAAGAAGCACTGGCACAACTCTGGGCATGGCAGAATGTTGGGGAGTGTTACATTCTATCGTGTGTAGGGTCACTATGAGTCATTTCCCACTTGACAGCACCTAACAAGAGCAACAACAGCTTCCTGTAGGGCAAATATGAGGTAAGGCAATAGGAAGCATAGTAGAGTTTGTTAGAATTACTACCACGTTTGTGCATGAAGGCATAAAGGAAAGTAAATCATAATCATTTAGAAATTCCTATGAAGTTCATGTGCCTGCAGCCGTAGCACTGGAGCATCTGATCCTGTCAGATCTTGGAAGCTAAGTAGGGTCTGGTCTGGTAAGTACTTGAATAGGAGACCACCTGGGAACACCAGATACTGTAGCTTTGGGAAAAGGATCCGGCAACCTACTCCCAAAAATCAACCCACCATCGAAAACCCTATGAATAGCAGAGAAGCACTGACAATAGTGTTTCACCTGTTGTACATAGGGTTGCTATGAGTTGGACACAGGCTGGAGGGCACCTAACAACAACAACCACAATGAAGTTCATGTAGTAGAAGGAGAAACTGGACAACAATTTACTTCCAAGTAAGTGGTTAATGGGTTGTGATTTAGCTCAGCTGGTAGAATGCTGATCTGCAGTTTCTGAGTTTTCAAGTTCTATTCCCAGCACTGCAAAAGTGGGAGAAGGATGTGGCAATCCACTCCCGAGGCAATCCCAGAACAGTCAGTCACTGAAAACCCTCTGAGGGTCTCTATGAGTCAGACACAACTCAAGGGCACCTAACAACAACAAGTGGTTAATATTGTGGAAAACTCATCCATTGTTAAAAAGAATTCTCAAATTTAGAGGATAAACTTCAATTCATTACATTTAAATGGTAATGTCACAAAAATAGTCTATCAGGATTAGGGATCAGTGTGTCCTTTTCCTGTCTAAGTCTATGCAGAGGTGGTCGTCCACCTCCTAAACTTCTTTCTTTCCCAGTCTCAAGCTCAGTGGATAAGGAATTCTAGGAGCTTCACATGGTCCCGAGATTAACAGAAAATGACTGAACTAATTTTTTTAAAGGCGGAATTAGACACATAAGGAATGAAAGAGTAGAGCGACTGCCAGTGTAAAAGAGATGGTAAGGCTGAAGGAATGGTATACATGCAGGAAAATCAAGGAATAAGCCTGGAGAATAAGGCAGAGGCCAGCTCCTGAAATCCTGAGTTTGCTAAATTCTACTCATGTAGAATTTACAAACTTCAAAGTAGAAATTGTTTTGTTGCAAGGTGTGTTGCAAATGCTTAGAGCAATGCCTGGAATTAACTAGGTGCTTAAGACACATTTACTGAATGAATGGATGAATGAATGAACGCTTTGCAAATCTTTCTATGCCTACTTATCTACCCTCCATCCTTCAGTTTCAATTCAAGCAGGGTCAGAAATGATGGCTCACCTGTGAAAGAAAAGAGAGTGGAGAGTCAAGCTCCTTAATCCCACATGAAGCTGCTGATCTCTCCCTTCTTCTTGCTCAGGACCCAGAAACTGTCTTTTCTTTTTCCCCAAGAATTGGAAGAGTGGAAAGGATCCAGAGATAATATATTTTTTGAAGGGCAGTAGCAGCAATGGAGCATGTGGACAAGTAACAGGGAAAGAAAGAAGAAAGCCAGACACTGTAGGAGAACACAGGACATATAGGAGTTGTTTTGCTGGCACCCAAGAATAACTGGGGCAAATTGATAGGAAGTAAAAACATGGCTAACACATAGGGTAGTATGACTGGCAGCATCAGCTAGTAGAACACACACATATGAAATATATGTATGATATGTGTGTAGACAATTCATATATATATTCAGTCTTTTCATAGGCGTATTGAGTAGGCACTTCAAATGGTGGCTGTGAGAGGGACTTTATAGTCTTAACAGTGTTTGGCACTTAGCAGATATTCAACTCTCATGAGCTCTTATGGTTTTTGAAACAATGTATGTGCCTTTATTATATTTAAAGGCTAGGGGAGTGAAATAGTGATTGGAAAGAAACATGATTGTGCACTTTATGGTGTCTACAGTCTAGTGAAATAAGCAGGCATGTAAAGATGAGGATGCTGTTAGATTTAATTTAGCTCCCTAAGAGAGATCTAAAGCACGCTGCTAGGGGAGCAAAAAGCCATGCACTTTTCCTCTGCCGTTGAGCTCTTGGGCCTCAGTGGATTTTCCAGTGGAGCACATAGTTCCAGACCTCTGGCCCAGTGTCCCTCCTGATTTGTTCTTCCTTTACTGATTGGCAGCATAGATTTTCTCTTATCTGGCCTATAAAAGGAAGCATGGTGCCATTTTACCTGTGATAGGGTAGACTGCATTTTTCTAAGGCAGGAAGAAACAGTAGCTACTTTCATACTGATGAGAAGCATCTTCATTTTATTTATTACGGGTGATCATATGACAAATTTCTTATAAATTCCCTTTAGAAGTAACACTGTCTCAGGTATCCACATTGGCATAAATAAGTGAATTGGTGATGCATTTATCAGTTTAGTTATCCACATGTCTGTCTGTACCAGACATCATCTTGGACACTGCAGATGTGAAGTTCTACCTGTTCTGGAGAACTCACAGTCAATGTTAGCTTGCCACTAAATTATCACATTGCAGTGATGTTATATGTATCTCTGTGATGTTCAAGGTCTTTTGGAGCCCTGAAATCTGAGAGATGAGGTCATAGGAGTTCTCATAAATAGTCACTGAGGAGGTTACATTGAACGGGACTTTTCAGGCTGATTCAGAAAAAATTAACAGAACAAGTGTCTAAAAGGGCAACAAAAGACAATAGGGTAGAAAATATAGTGGGGTTAAGAAATATTCTGTCATGGGAAGAATTGCTTCTTATAATTGTGAAATAATTTAATGCTTTATAAGAGCAGAGTGATAGGAATTCAATCTGCATTTTACAAAGAGAGTTCTGATATGTGCATAGAGGGTAGATATAATTAAAAATATTGGCATTTATATTTCCAGCTTCCTAGATAAACAAACCCCACATGCCTGTCACCTTGTCATGCTGTCGGAGCTTGCATGTTGTGGTGGTACTGAAAGGTATGCCACAGGTATTTCAGACCCCACCAGGGCCACCCATGGTGGACAGGTTTCAGCTGAGCTTCCAGACTAAAACACACTGGGGAGAAGGACATGGGAACCTACTCTTGAAACAGTTTTCCATTGAAATCCCTATGTATAGCAGAGAAGCACTGTCAACTACAGTGCTGGAAAATGAGCCCTTGAGGCTAGAAGGCATTTAAGACATTAGTGCGGAAGAGTGTCTCGTCAAAGTAGAATCAACTTTAATGACCAGAACAGAGTAGAGCCCCTGGGACATCCTTTTGCTGATGTGGCACGACTCAGAATAAGAAGAAACATAATGTCTGCATTGATGGCTCAAACGTAGAAAGATCTTGAGCATGGCACAGTGTTGGGCATGTTTCGTTCTGTTGTACATAGGGTTGCTATGAGTCAAATTCAACTTGATGGTACCTAACAGCAACAAATATACAAAGTCAAAAATTTTCTAATAACCTGTACCATACTAGCGTTTCTGAGAACGTTGCACTTTTGCTAATGATTTCAACTCTTTGAAACGAGTATTTTGGTGCTTCCACTTGAAGAAAAAACACTGCTCACGTGAATTTTACTCTTCAAAACTTCACCATAGACTGATCATCTTTAATGAAATATTTACAGTAAGTTTTTAAAATTAGATTTCTAATGTACATATTGAATATACTATGGACTGCCCTCCAAAAACCAACAGATCTGTCCTAGTAGTGTAATAAGAGCGCTCCTCAGAAGCAAGGATGGCTAGACTATGTCTTACATATTTTGGACATATTGTCAGTAGAGACAAATTCTTTGGGAAGGACATCATCTATGGGAGAGTTATTAGTAATGAAAAAATGGAAAACTTTCAATTAGGTGGATTGACAGTGGCTGCACAAATGGGCTTAAACATAAAAAATATCAGGCACCTGGCACAGAATTGTTCTGCTTTACATAGGGTTGCATGAGTCAGACCTTACTCAACACCACGTAACAACAAAATATATACATATATACTTAAATATTAACTCAAAATGAGGGTCCGTGGATGTAGTGAAAGAAGTCTAGGTGTATGCTATGGATAAAGGAATATATCATACTTTATTAAAGATTAATAGAATAATTTAGGAGATCTTTCAACATTTAACAAAATATACCTGACATGGTGTCTGAGTCTCATAAGGCTAAAATCTAGAAGAGCAGTAAGATAATCAATTTTAAACCTGCCATCATCAAATGATTTTAAAATGCAAGCAGTTGAAGATAGGATGCACTTACTGAGGTTTTCTAACTATTTCACATAATTATTTAGTTTTATCATCTTTAGTGCATCTGGTAATGGGAGACACATTATGCTATGCATGGTATATAATGCTTGGCAAGAGTTTTAAGCATCTGAACATGAATGTGAGTAAATGTACTTAATCTACTGATTTTAATCAGTTTTATCAACACTCCCATGCCAGAGGTGGTCAGCAGCATGGTAATGTGACCTCGTTAAATTAATATTTGTGACGAGGATGAAAATGACCATTGAATATCAGAATAAATAATGCATCGTCTTGTATTCTGTTGCCTCTGCTGCTTTAGGCATCTGGGGAAATTAATAAGGGTTACTTGTGTCAATCAGGCAAATCAGAAGTAAAAAGAAATCTTCAATTAATCATGGTATTTTACAACAATCCCTTTGGAAAAAAAAGAACCCTATTAATAAAAAAGCATTATGCCTTCTGTTGCAGTTGACAAACAGTGATAAGCTTCTCAGGGGACATAGTGTATGAGAGATTCATAATGAAGTTTTCCTTGTAAATTTCTCTAAAATCATTCCAACTGCAAAATCTTAGCTGTTCTGAGCCATGAAACCCTTTGGGGCTTCATCTGAAGAGGCTTTCCTTTTGGCCTTCACAGAGGGAGCTGGTGATTACTGTACAGGAGCTTGTTGCAGGCTGCCAGCTGCTGTCACAGTTAGAAAGCTGAAGCATGCCCCTTGCACCAGCAAATTTGGCTAATCAGGAAACTTCCCAGGAATCATATAGGGATTATCCAGTAACTCTCCAATATCACCATCCCTGACATACAGTGCACACAGGTTTTTGCTGCCTTTAAACACTTTGTTGGGTGCAAGTTCTTTGTCACTCCTTTGGAGATTACTCTCAGGAGTCTCACATGAACTGGCCCAGGGAAAAGAGCAAGACCCAGCTGCCCAACCCAGTGGCTAACGTTTCTGTTAGTGTGAATCTATCTCACCATAGCCTAAACAGTGCCCTTTATTTTGGGGTTTTTGCCTTAAGTCTTCTCATGATGTTGTTGTTGTTATTAGGTGCCGTTGAGTCAGTATCCGACTCATAGCGACCCTCATAGAGTTTTCAATGGCTGAGTGCTTCGGGGTTGCCTTGGGAGTGGATTGCCAGGTTCTTCTCCCACTTCTCATGATAGAAAGCACATTTCCACTTCCCATCAAGATTAATTTTTCATTTTTCATTCACCTCAGATATCCTTTGCTTGCCTTTCCCTCAATGGTTTACTTTGATCACTGAGAGAACAAAGTATTGCTATATACTTTGTCCTAAAATTTGAACCCCAAGTAATAGCAGACATTTAGCATTGAAATAATCATCAACTTTAGGGAAGAAATAAACTAGAAGTGATCAATTTTGAAACACCATTTTGAATATGCTTGGAAAAGATCGCTCAGTGTTCATAGGTAGGTAGATAGATAGATGGATAGATGTTATGGGAGAAGGACCTGGCAACCCACTCCCCAGAACCCAATTGGCCATTGAAAACCCCATGAATAGCAGAGAAGCACTGACAGTAGTGTTTTGTCTGTTGTACTTAGGGTTGCTATGAGTTGGACACTGATTCAACAGCACCTAACAACAACAGATAGATGTGTGTGTGTGTGTGTGTGTGTGTGTATGTATATATACATACATATATATGGATACATATATATATACACATATGTATATGTATATATACATATATACACACATACATATATATATACATACACATACATTATATATATTGCAAAGTCCTTCTCCCATATATATATATATATACACACACATATATATACACATATTCATACATGCATATATATGTATATGTGTGTGTGTGTGTGTGTGTATGTATATGGGAGAAGGACATGGCAATCCACTCCCCAAGCAATCCTGAAACAATCAGCAATTGAAAACCCTATGAGAGTTGCTCTGAGTCATACCCAACTCAATGGCATCTAACAACAATAACACACACACGCACACACATATGCACATACACACACAATATAACTCCATATATGTACAAATACTGAGAACACAGTTCTTTTTCCCTGTTTCTCCTCAGGTTGTGAGAAATAACAATTTTAATTGTCCATTTTTCCACAGAATAGAATAGGATCACATTTTAAAATGCCAAGGAATATCAATAAAACAATCTACAATTCTTCCATATAATCACATATAAAACTGATGCCTATCACACAAAGTCTATATATTTATCTATAATTTCAAGTGAATAAATTAAATTTAGATATGGTGTTAGAGCATTTTTATGCTAATCTAGATTGATATTTTCACATTGATAACTCTCATATACTTTGTGGAACAATTGTAAATAATTTTCTATGTTTATATTTATTTTAGAAAGCTATATATTGCTAAACAATAACATTTTTAAAAGTTTGAAGTATTTTTGAAGTTCTTGAAACAGAAAAATACATATGTTCAAAAGTTTAATCATTTATCAAGACATTTGAACAAAAATCCAGTTGTGAAAACAGCAATATACATTATTGATACAAGTGTAGTTCTCAACATACATATGCAATCGTCATTGCAGGCTTTAAAAATATAAGAGATAAGTAAATATTTTATTGTAACAAAAAGAATATTTTATTGCAAAATAAAATAAGAAAACTGTGAGTTTTGTGTATGTATTTCATCACCATAAGGTTATGACCTTGGAAAACTCATTTTAAGCTCCCTTCTTATAAGTTACAAGATAAAATTTCCAGTGAACTAACAAATCATATGACACAAGGCTATTTTTTCTTTTATTTATCTATGGTTCAACCTATCTCCTTATCTACCTATAGTAATTTGGGGTTTATAGTGAGGTATAAAAGCAGACCAATTCGTTATTAATAGAATTCTTTTGTATAAAATAGCTTTTATAGGTGCAAGGAGAAAATACAACTGAGATTGAATATAAAGACAGGAATTAAGTTTGGACCTTGTCCAAATTGCAAGATTCCTACAGGGCAAAGCACCAATAATGTTTATAAATCTATCTACTATGATTTTCTAGTTGTCAGTGCACAAGGATATACATAGTAATAGCATTAGTCCTTGTCTTTTGTTAAATGTAATTGTTTCTATTGAAGAAGTAGGTCTTTCAAAAGAAGGGCTCCCCAGAGAGAGAGAGAAAAGGAGATTAAGATAGAGAGTTCAGGTAGGAGCTTCCATAAAAATTCATGAAAAGATCATTACACAGACAGTTATTTTTCTCATCACAAATCAGTGGTATTTGAAAAAAAAACTGAGAAAAGATAAAACATCCACAATTAACAGGATTGTATGTTTTAAACTACTTTTAATAGTATGTAAGTGTGGTTTAAACTTACAACTGAAAGGAAATATAAGGGCTATTTGTTTCTTCCAGTGGGACAAGGAATTCATTAATTCATTCTTATCATGTATTCATGCCGTAGATAACTCAAAAGACATTCATTGAATGCTTTAATGCAAAGGACTAAATTGTACTTTGATTTTCATATTGAGTTATATTTAGATATTTATGGATACCAGAAGATTTCAGATATTTCTTGATTTAGGTTGTAGGGTAGAAGACCTTAGTTATTTTTATTGGTCTCTTACCAAATATCCCACAATTTCATACATAAAACTGAATGATCATATTCCAAAAAATGTCTATAGCCTTTCTGGTTTAGCAGTTGTCTTTCTAAATTTTTCACCATATGACAAACACTATTAACTGTCACTGTTTTAGGTCTGTAGATGAAAATGAGGAGAACGGGGTAGAAAGAAGATGCCTCTGCCTATGCTGCATAAATTCAATATGAATCAACATAGCAATTAGGATTTAGTAAGGTCATGGGGATGTTTCTGTTGCAGAGTCAATGCAAGGGGATGAGTCTGGGTAATCAGTCTGGGGAAATGAGGGGAACTTTCTGCAAGGAGGCATGTTATATTGGATTATTTTAGGCAGGGGGATGCAAGAATAAGACTGTAGGTACTGAAGAATTTTCTGGGAATTAGAAGTAATTTAAAACTTTTGAGATACAAACCACAAACTAGGAAGTTGGAGTTACGGGAAGATGATAAGCAGCAAAAAGTCCTAAATGAAATTCCTGAAATACAGTAAGCTCTTGAAAATTATTTGTTAAGCTAATGAAATTTTGGTTAGTCCCAGAAGATGCTATAGAAATCTTTTGAAAGATCTGGTTCAGAGTTATACCTAAGCAACAACATCAGACAGTCATGAATCTTTCAGGAGCTACCCCATAAGATTGTGACTTTATTTATTTTATTCTCTCCATCCCCAACAATTGCATACACCCACTGTACCTGTTTTCTCTGGTTGGAAATTTGAACTTGACATCTACTCAAGAACATTTTATACTTCCATCTCCTGTAACCCACCCTTCAAAGGACCTGTTGGGGATGCACTGGATTTGGCTTCTCTTGTCATGAGGATGGTGCAATTCTGAGCTACTTCCAAGCCTCACCATTCAGTTGAGAATCACTTCTCACTTCCTCTCCATAGAATCTTTCCATTTGACACTAGCATTTCCTCATTTCTGTCTGTTCCCTTCAGTCTGTCACACTGACATAGTATATCAATCTATGCACACGCCTTTCTCCCTACACCACAGGAGATAAAGTCATAAGACAGTTAGATTGTTAGATACTTGAACAATTTCACTTCATACAGAATGTTCACATAGATGCATTATTTGCAAACTGAACTTGACACTGAAGTAATGTGGCTATTATTTATATGAGTCACCTATCTGTAAGCTAATATGAACAAAATATTATTGTTTTCATCTTTTCCATTAGCAAACTCATGATTTTCTCCCTAGTTAGCCCAAAGCATCCAGATGAAGATTAATACAACACAGAAAGAAAGTAAAGAAAGAAAGAATATTGCTATTTTATGTTATATTTATCAAAACTGAAGAAAAGTTAAACAATGGATCCATCACCTGGTGAAATAAAAATAGAGTTGGGAGCAAGAACTAAGTTCTGCCAGGGTGCAAAGTTCATAAATGTTTTAACAACACTGTTTAACTTGGTTCTCTTGGAGAGAACTCTTTGGCTACATAATTTTGCCAAATTGAGAATTTTATACTACCATTGGCCAGGTGAGATAAATTGGTAACACACACACACACACACACACACACACACAAAAGACCAAATGAAGAAAGACCAAATGAAGAAAGTTAAATAACTCAGATTTGAAGGGAAAAATGACCTTTCTGTGTCACTCTTCGGTAATGACATTGAAACATTGAGTAGAGATCAAAAGATCAAACACAGAACCAAACTGGGAGACCTTTAGTCTGGATGCTGCCCTTTGAATGACATCCAAGGCTTCATCCCTGAAATTCAGTTGACCTCAGCAAGACCAGTTCCTGTCATTTTTTAAAAAAAAAATTTCTGATGAATCTTGCATCAATTCTTCAATTAATTCTAGGTCACAAAGAAATCATACTCTGGAACATTATAATTTCTGAAGTAAATGCCCGATGATGGATAGTTTTATTGGACATTCTTACAACAGGCTATTTTCTTCTTTTAATAAGCAAACCAAAAGTCTGAAACTCTAGAGACAACAATAAACTAGATATTCTCCTAGTAGTCAACTGGTAAAATCTTTGCTAATCTGTTGCATTATTTCTGTTGTGAGGTATTATCTGCATAAAAAAAGAGGGACTATTTTCAAAAGAATATTACAATAAGCATTCTTAGCTTCTTCTCTGTGTGTTAATCTATAATTCAGTTTCCATACTTAATTTGGCATTAAAGAATGAAATTCATGTAAAAGAGCTTCTTTTGGATTCTGATTGATAATAATAAACACTCTAAGATATTTTGTAATCCTTATAAAAATTTTCAACTATATATAATCATTTATATTATGATATTTTACCTCTATCTTCTTTTGCATGCATCTGCTATTTGCTAGTCTTTATCTTTAAAAAAGGGATGATTTATTATATTAACCTGATTGGCATTTCTACGTTATTCTTAACATCATGTTGTTTTATTTCAAGTTAATTCAATAAATGATAACTCTAAAATTCTATAGAACTACAAATTAAAATTAAAGTAGTTCAGAATATATTAAAATAAAAATATTTTATTCAGACATTGTAGGGGATATAGGAAAGATCAATTCACTTCATTTAAAAAAGGGGGGAGCTGAATAAGCAAAAAGTGAGATTAAGTTTATTTTAGAATGCAATAACAGAAAAGATTCTAAAACTGTTAAACTTTGATTGATACAAATTCATTATTACCAAAGCATCTACATTTTTGAGTAGTGAATTATTTATATGAAAAAATTATGTTGTCTCCTTTGGTACATGGATCTCCGTACAAGAAACAATTATCTGCTATTGAATCTGCCTAAGCAAAGATACTTATAGTCTAAAGTTATTACATGTAATAACATGAAAAGAATACCCTCAAGCCTTCCTGGCCATAATGAAATGTTGAAACAGTAATATTTTCGTTGCTGATCCTCACCTACTATATACAAAATTATATAAAACATCCCCCTCCAGCCCAAAGTTTGGAGAATTGACTCTTATCATAGGTTGAATTTTGTTCTCTCAAATTCATATGCATTTGTCCTATACTCTAGTATCTTAGAACATGATTCTATTTGGAACTAAGATTGTTGAAAAAATAATTGATTAAGTCATCCCTGAGTAGGGTGGCTATCTAATCCAACAGGGTTTTGTCCTTATTAATAGAGGGAATTTGGAGACAGACACACAAACAGGGAGAATGATATATGAATATGAAAGTAAAGACTTGGATCAGGCACATATATCCAGCATTCTGGTTTGAGTAAAATTGTCTCTTACAGACTCATTTGTTGAACACTTGGTCCCCAGCTAGTGGTGCCACTTTGAATGACTGAGGAAATTTTAGGAGGTGGCACCTAGCTAGAAGAAGTTGTTGACTAGGGAAATGCCTTTGAAGGTTATACACGGTCTTCCATCCCTGTCTCACTCTCTGCTTCCTATCCATGAGATGAACAGCCTTCTCTTCTACATCCTCTCTACCACAATGTTCTGCCTCACCATGGATCAACAGAACCAAGGGCTATGAATCAAAATATCTGAAAGTGAGAGTTAAAATAAATCTTTCCTCTGTTAAGCTGTTTTTGTGAGGCATTCTGTCACATGGTCAAAAAAGTAGCTAGTACACCAAGGAATGCTAAAATTTCACAGCAAGCCACCAGCAGGGCAGAAGCATGGAACAGATCTTCCCTTATTGACTTCAGTGGGAACATAGTGCTACAAACACCCTGATATTGGACTTTTGGGTGCTAAAACTGTTGGGCAATAAATTTCTGTTATTAAGTCATGCAGGTTGTACTACTTTGTTATGACAGCTTTGACAAATTAATATAGGGTGATATTATACCCAATATTTCATGCATGTATGCAGCTTATTGTTTGTTGTTAAGTTTCATGGACTCTGTATACAACAGAATGAAACATTCCTTGATATTGTTCCATGCCCAGCACTGTATCAGTGCTTCTCCGCTCTTCACAGGGTTGTAGGTGGCTTATTGTTTCGGGAGTGGGCTGCCAGGTTCTACTCCCATTTTTATGGAGCTGGAGATCAAACCCAGGGCCTCAGAGAGCACAAAGTGACACTCTAACAGCTGAGCTAAATCCGAGCCTTATGTAGTCTATTGTTCCTTAATTTGTTGTTGGTGGTAGGTGCTGTCAAGTTGGGTTCAACTCATAGTGATCCTATGTACACCATTCTCAACTTTTAGCCAGCCAGTGCTTCCTTGTTCTATTCAAACAACTGCCTCCTGGTCCATGTATAGATTCCTTTTGCGTACATTTAAGTATTATGGTATTCCTATTCTTTGCAGTCTTATCCATAATTTATTATGATTCACACAGCCAAATGTCTTTGCATAGTCACTAAAACATAGATAGACATCTTTCTGGCATTGTCTGCTTTCTGCTAATATCTATCTGACATCAGCATTGATGTCCCTGGTTCCACACTCTTTTGAATCTGGCTTGATTTTGGGGTAGTACCTTGTCTATGTACTGCTGCAGCTTCTTTTGAATGATCTTTAGCAAAATATCCCTTAATTTAGAAGTTAAATATTCCAGCTAAAGAATTTTATGCTTCATAATGACTTGATATTCTTATGAACTCATAAAATTCCATTGTTTTTCCTTTACAGCCTCTAGTCCAAAATCAAATCATATATAGACTCTTCTGGGAAATTAATTACCTATTGTGCTAGTTTTTCCCCCTTTTCCTATCTCTAGCTTCCCAGTAAATCAGAGAGTTAAACTTTTGTTCCAGTGTTGCTTTTCCACTCCCCACCTTTTTAAGGATTCCTTTCTATGAATAAAACCAATCATAATTTTGAAAGTTTCTAGTCTAAACTTTATCATTCATTAATTATTTTGTATTATTGTGTGCTAGGAAATTTCCTTAATTTAGGGAATATACTAACCAGCCAAAAAAAGGACAAAATCCTTGGCTTTACAAAATTAACATTCTAGTCTATGTAGAATTAATCTCTATGTACTCCTATTCAATGTCAGTCTTCTGCTAAATTGTGGTCTTTCTGGGGACAAATATATATGTGAATTTATAGTACCTAAAAAGTTGTAAGGATGTAATAATACTTTATTGAAAGTGAGTGAAAGAATGAATGACATCTTTATTGTTGTACAATAATTCTTTGTTCTTAGTATAACTTCCTTCAAAGGTAAAGGACAGATCAGTTATTAAAAGATGGTGCCAACAGCACATATGAAGAAGTGAGCTAAGTGCAGAGGACAGGAGGAAGGTACACTGTAAATGTCAACATCAATGAGCAGGTTGTTTCAAGGAGCAACTGGGCTCAATTTTGCTGGGATCTTCTGAGTAATCAAGTAGAACACACTTCAGAAGAGACCCACTGGGGTACTTACCACCATCCCCCATTCTTCCTTTGCTGAATATTGTCTATGATTCCAGGATTAACAAGAAATATCCTCAAAATAGAAGAAAACAGATCTTGGTGCATGAGGTAGAAAACCACTGGCAGGAATGGGAATTTTCAGCTGTACCTGCAGATAAACTCATTCACAAAGTTGATTATCACAAGAAAATATTAGTTATGATGCCTATTTCACATTCAATTCATTTTTAAATGTCAACTTCAGATGTTTAGTATCAAAGAACAGTTTAAAAAACATAGAATCTTGAAGCTTTTCTAGCTAGTTGTTATGATTTGCCCTCTCAATTGCAAGAATGTGGAACAATTGTCACTCATAAATTGCTGAGAGCTTTTCTGAACTCTTTGCAAACTTGATGTTTCATGTTTACATAAGTAGTCAACTTTAGGATTCAATCATTCAGGCTGTATCACATACTTTTTTGTTTGTCTTAGTTTAAACTTTCACATTTTATCCATTTTAAACAATATTGTAGTAGGTATACTCTGTTTTCAGTACTCCTAGCATATCCTATTGCATTAAACTAACTTTCCAGTAGACATCAAAAATGACTCGTGAAAAATAGCAATTAACTATAAAAGACAAAGAAATACTTTAAGATATTCTTTGGTTCTAAATGTTCTTTTAAAGTTTACAATGTCAGGTTAATATCTCACCACAGATACCATACAAGAAAGGGTTACAATTTGATTTTTTAGTTTAAAAAAATCCATCTATATTTTTTTCCTTTCACCATTTTTTTCTGATTCTGCTTTTCAGCACTGTCACCGTAATACAAGGAATGAAAAGTATTAAATTCACTGTGGGAAACGAGCCTTCATTTTGTTCTTTTGAATAATAGCCTTATAACTATGCAGGACAAACTCTCTCTGACATTGACAACTTTAAAGCATCTCTCTCTCCATCTTCAGTTAAAGGAAGTAAAAGCCATTGTTATTGATGTTTGTGAAATTCTGGGAAAGAAGCAGAGCTGGGGAAAACATGTATTCTCCCTAATCCCAGTTAGGGGACCAATTTGCCATGTACCAATTTCCATACAGATGGTTATATTCATTCCTTTCCTTTGATTATTTGCCCAGTTGCAAAACCACAAATACACACAGTTGCTTAGATTTAGCTGATGATGAAGTCTGAATATTGTTGGAATGAAGAATGGATGGGTGTTTGGATGTCATTATTTGTGTCAGTGGGCAATTCAAAAAAACTGCATAAACTATGATTCCCCCAGCCTATCATCAAAAACTATTCTCTGTATGTCAATGTGTGGTGAAATTGGGACACAAAATTGAAAAAGAATATTATTAATTTTTTAAGAATAATCTACACCAAGCTGGTTCCTGAGGCATAGACCTGTAATCCCAGCTACTTGGGAGGCTGAGGTAGGAAGATCATGAGTTTGAGGCCAGAGGCAGCCTATGCAATTTAGAAAGACCCTGACTCAAAATAAAAATAAAAATAAAAATAGGGGCATGAGGCGAACCTTAGTGGTAAAGCACTTGTGTAGCATGTGCAAGGCCCTAGGTCCAGCCCTTTAGTACTGAAAAAAATAAAATAAAATAAAAAAGGAATAATGTACTCTCTAAACTTAGTGCTGTGGGAACAGATCTGTGATCTCAGTGATTTGGGAAGCTGAGGCAGGATGATTGTGAGTTTGAGGACAGAGACAACTTGCACAAATTAGCTAGACCCTATCAAAAAAAAGAAAGAAAAGGAAAGAAAAATTAGTAAAAGGTCGGGGGGTGCATGTGGTCCTGCCTTCAACTACCCAGTACCATAATCAAACAAACAAAAGAATGATCTACTCCAAAAGAAGCAGCTAAAGACTTTTATCTATTTCAGAATAGGTTCTGATATCACTGTAAAGTTATGCCTTTGGGATTCTGTAAGTTCCAGAAGATGCAGTGTAGGATGAATTAGATTAAAGAGTGGGCCATATAGTAGACATGACTGCCAAGTAGGTCTAAATCCCTGATGGAATTCTCTTGGACTATCTAAGTTTGAAAAGAATTCCACAAAGTGAATGCAAAATTCTTCATTTCTATTTAGTGAGATTTTCAAAACACATAAGGTATGTGCTCAAATTAAATATGAATTCCCTAAGACTTCTGTGGGCTGCTGCAGATCTAAGTCTATCCTGTCATGACTCAAAATTAGTCACTGTAAAAATGTGTATAATAGGTACCATGAGGCCCTTGATTGATATTGATTGATTGTCTATTACATACAATAGCTAGTAAGCTTAATCAGCTTTTCTTTTTGCAATATCAAAACCCTCATGTATAGTTTTCCACATACTAAAAATTTTAGCTTTTTTTAAGTCCTTATATTACAACTAACTATTTTTTCCTTAGGAAAAGTTACCTCAAATTTTTTCCTACTCCTATTAAATCAGGACAATCCTTTTTTCTTTTTCATTCATCCAAGAGATTATTGCTCACAAATGTAAGTAAGCAATATGGTTGTTTGTTTCCATTAGTGATTTGTAAACTTCTTTATGGTTAAGACTGACTTAATGCAACACTCCGAACTCAGCACTTTATGCTCTTAACATAGCATGCATATTAAAAACAAGCAGAGGTACCAGATTGAACATAAGGGAATTTGGATGAGTTTGCATGAGAGGTGTTTTAGGTGCCATCTTTAAGAAAGAGAAAAGTAGAAAACACAAGGAAGGAAAGGATAGAAAGGATTCTAACAATCATGTAAATGAATATGATTTTTAATGTTATGACACTGTGGAATGATACTTTACAAATTTAGAGGACCTTTTGGGGGTTCCTTTTTTCTGTATTTCAGAGGATAAAACTAACATAAATGAGTAGAAGGCACAGAAAGTGCCAGCTCAGTTGGTATGTATGTGTGTATATATGTGTGTGTATGTGTGTGTGTGTGTGTGTGTGTGTATGCTGGGATTTAGCTCAGTTGGTAGAGCGCTGCGCTGCAGTCTCTGAGGTACTGATTTCAATTGCCAGCACTGCAAAAAATGGGAGAAGGACCTGGCAATCCACTCCCAAGGCAATCCCAAAACAGTCTGCCATTGAAAACCCTATGAGGGTCGCTGTGAGTCAGATACCGACTTGACGGCACCTAACAACAACAACAACAACAACACACACACACACACACACACACATATATATGTATGTATATATATATATATATATGTGGGCTGGGATTTAGCTCAGTTGGTAGAGCACCGTTCTGCAGTTTCTGAGGTCCCTAGTTTAATTCCCAGCACTGCAAAAATGGGAGCAGGACATGGCAACCCACTCCCAAGGATATCCTGAGATAATCAGCCATTGAAAACCCTATGAGGGTCACTATGAGTTGGACACGACTCGACGCTACCTAACAACAACAACAACAAATATATATATATTTGTATTGTATATATATATTTGTTCATTCCATGCTTTTAAGATGAAGCATGGCATCATCTCTGTAAAGTATGCATCTGCATATTAACTGATTTAAAAAATTTGCTATTCATCCACCTATTTTACTCAGTATGAGAGTGAAATCAAGTGAATCAAATAGGTAGAGGTCAGATGACAAAAACAATGCTAGGAAATTAGTGCAACAAATCCAGTTTTGTCAAAGTCACACTTAATGGGGTAGCATTAATGGTGGCAAGGGCTAATGTGCAATTTTATTTTTTAAATTACCTAGGACATATTGTTTCTGGACTATTAACTTTTTTTTTCAGTATTTAGATCACAACTCCTAAGGCTTAGCTATATTTTGACAGGTACTGACAAAGAGTGCCATGAAATTGTGACTCGATTGTCACCTTCAGAGTGTTCAAGCTGAAAAACTCAGGATGAGTGCTAGGTACTAATTAGAACTCTTATTTTAGGAAAGCAAATACAATGGTGTCTAACATTAAACAAAGCACAGTTCTCATCAAAAATGGTTTCTTTTGTGAGTGGGTTAGTGTATAAAACCATTTTACATGTTAATGAAGCACAAACAATTATTGCTAGAGTAACTAGTTTCATGCAATTACAAAAATCACATAAAAGCCCTATTGTTTGTTGTCTTATGATTTTTTAATGTTAATTTTACACTTGATAATTTCAGATTCATTTGTACCAAAGTGCGCAATTAGGATTTTTATATCTGTGGAGGTGAAAGCTAGTAATGGGAAAAATCTCTTCATGTAAAAAGTAAAAGAGTCATTTCCAAAAGGAGATCATCAGACTGAAAAGATGCAGAGAAGCAATGAGAATTTCCATCAAGTGAAAAGGCAACATGAGGGTAGCTGAAAGTAGAGGAGAGCTTAGACTTTTAAGGAAATTGTTGAGATAAAGACAGTGAGATAGAGAGAATAAGTAGATTTTAGGTAGAAAAAAAAACAAACTTAGAAACAATGAAAGACAAGGTACAGGAAGGACTCTAGAATTCAGACATGGGCTGGGTTATCACAAAACTGTCAAGTTTTATGTGGCAAATCAGAGATACAGTGGTTAAACCAATGAGATACAGTGAAATAGACTCATGGGTAAAATCCCATGGAATTAATTAGGTGTCAAAATTAACTGAGGCAGGAAATGCTACTATTCGTCAGTATAAGCACTGGTACCAACTTTAGAGAAACATTTGTTAAAAGGAAAATTGATGAAGAACTTAATCAATGAAGAACTCTGCATTAACATCAAGTAGAAGTGGCAACTTTGTGTTTTGCTAAACCAGGTTTTCATATTTATCTTACATGATTGCAAGGGGACTAAAGTCCTCATGCTTTACCTTAAGGCAACAATATAATCTTTTACTCCAATAATGCAGATGTTTATGTGACTCAACTTTTTATCTCAAAGTAATTATGAGAGACAGATAGTACAGGGCATTTAATTTGTTTATACCTTAAATAAAAAAGAATACAAACATTTCCGACAAACATTTCAGAATACCTTTGTCTAGGGTTTATCTCCTACAATGTTTATAAGAATTCTAAATTTTCTGGTTTCTGTTACTTCTTAATGCGACATGTCAGATAAAAACTTAGATTTAATGCTACCTTCCATGATGTTGAATGGGCACAGTTTTCTAAAAGTCAGAATTAATTTTCCTGTCATGACTCTTTTTGTATAAGGCAAGTGAGAGTTTTGTAGTTCTTGTTCACGTTATTATTTAAAATATTATACATACAATGAATGTGTTTTGCTATTAGAATAAAAGCTTTGAAACACCAAACTTTTCAATAAAACTTGTGGGGCGCGCACCTCCTGGTCCCGCCTGGAGGTTCAGACGGGCGGCGCTTCCGCACACACAGATACTAAACACAATTCACTTGGGACCCTCGGGTGAGGGGCGCAGACTCCTGCGGCCCTCAGGACCCTGGCTGAGATGGGAGAAAGGAAAAGCCTCAAGTGCTTTTGCGTTCCAGGGGCAAACACCTGTGTTGGTCGTTTCGGTGGTCACAAGGAGACAGCTATTCCTTCTATGGTGATGAGACGGAGAGCAGGTTCTTTCCTTGTTGATGATTGCAAGGGGAGAGCATTCTTTCCTCACCGAAGGTCCAAGGGAGAGCAGCAGGAGAGGTGTTTCCTCATCGGTGGTCCAGGCAAGACCGGGCAAGAAGGCCTTGCTTAGCCAATGGTGTGGGCGAAGGCGAAGAAGGGCCTAAAAGGGGCCTAAGAAGGTCAAGCTGGTGCAGCGCAGCTCTTTATATAGCTTGCCCATGGAATGGCCTGAACCAATCGCTTTCAGTCCAATTGTCCAATCAGGAAGGGTTTTGTACAAACGTGCAACCAAGTTACTTTCATTTTCCCTAGATTTCTAATTTACAAACCAGATATTCAAAAGCCGTTTTCCCAGTTTGGGATTTTTTGCCAATTTCCTCCCAATTTTTCCCTACAAAACTCAGAGCACTGGTGTTTCCAGTGATTAATTTTATCACCAGTAATTTTATAGTTAATTTATATCCTTGTTTCTCATTCACAATAATTAAGCCTCTACAGACGAAAACATCTTATCACATGGGAATATTATTAGCATGCCCTTGAAACAATGGAGTATTACAGAAATATTATAAAATTTTAGACAAATAATTATTGCATGGTCATCAGCATAAAGAGGTGCTGTATCTTTCTGTCTCTAACCCACCTACTCTACTATTGTCTGCTTAAGATTTTCTTTCTTACAGAGTTTGTTAAGTTTACTAAGGAGAGAGAGAATATTAAAAAGGGAAAGAAGAAAGAATGAAAGGAGGAAAGAATGGAAGAGAGAAAGGGTGGACAGAGGGAGTAAAGGAAGAAAAGAAAGAGAAACAGGAAAGAAAAGGAAGTTCCCCAGCTGCCTCTAGGTCATGTTTCTCCTACTTAAAGCAGAAAAAATCTCTAGGTTTTTTCTTTTAGGAATTTTTGGCACTATTTCTTACTTTGTACAAGTATGATATTGTACGTTCTCTAACAATTTTGACATCTATGACAAACATTTGCTGAATTAATCTTATGCATTTTCAATGTAAAGAATTTCTAAACTTTTCTAAATAATTAGATCTGTTTCTATTTAAGCATATTTGAGGCAAAAATAAGAATGCTTATGTATGTATATTTAAATATATTACAAAACTCCATCCACTTAATGGGAAAATCATCTTCATATAATAGAAAATTAGTGACCAATTATACTGCAATAGTTACAAGTTTACTTCCATGTCTTATTTCTTTTGGTGTTTTAAAGACCTAAATATATTTTTAAAAATATTTACTGGACATCAACTCTTGCTTGCTCTCAAGTTTATATCCCCTGTCTTACTTCCTAGGTGTTAAGAAAACTTACATAGCATGAAATAATTACCCATCAGTACAGCAGTGTTTGTAACAATTCCAAAATATAACTGAGTATGGCAGGGTGTCAATAGTTTGGAAAATCAGTACACATTTTGGAGAATGTATAGTTTAATAGTCTGTAGCCTAGCACCTTAGCATCTGATCCCGCTTGATCTCCGAAGCTAAGCAGGATCTGCTTGGTTAGTCCTTAGATGTGAGACCACCTGGGAATACCAGGTGCTTCAGCCTAGGAGAAGGACCTGGCAATCCACTTCCAAAACAATCACCCATTGAAAACTCTCTGAATAGCAGAGAAGCATTGACAACAGTGCCAGACATGGCACAGTGTCAGGGAGTGTTTCAGTCTACTGTACATAGAGTCATTATGAGTCAGACTGGACTTGATGGCATCTAACAACAACAACAATATATTTTAATAGGCATTATGTTAAATAATTCTGTTTAAAATGGATTAAGTATGAGCATTTCAAAATAGTTTGTCTTGTCACTATAAAGTAGGAAGTGCATTTTTTCCTGTGACTTTTCTAAGCTTTTAGATGAAACAGAGAGATTTGAAGGATTCTCTTGAGATAATTTTCTGTTATTCATAAATCATAAAGTGGTTTCTCTGTCCCAAACTTAAGAAAGGCTAATTAGGATATAAAATATACCAAAGACTAGAAATCCCACCTAACAGTAAGAATACCCCCCATTTCTTCTCCAAATTTAGTCTCTTCCCCTAAACCCACTACACATAGTTGTTTAAGGTGATGTAGGCAAGCCACCACCAGCCTCACTAGAAAAATTGGAACGAGTACTATCTGGGCTTCTCACTGTCTCCATGGTTAGCCATTGTCCTCCACTGCTGCTTTGCTCTTCCTGCTAGTAGATCAGGAAACTTCCTTCAAACAATGATTCAGCTACTAAATTTCCAGGGAAGGATATATTGTCTCTAAGCCATAACTTCCACTTCTTTCTGTTTCCTTTACTTCTTTCCAAACTGTACATATGCAGGCCTAATGGCACCTCTAGTCTGCACTCTCAGGCCCTGGGAAGAACACTCCTTATCCCTCAACTAAAGCTTTTTGGCTGCTGCCTGGATACAACCATTCCACAGCTGGGATGACTAGCCCTACTGTTTTATTTATGATGCAATCAGCTGCTGCAAGGAGGTGAACAGTAACTGCTATTCCATTGCATAAAAAAAGGCTTTTTAGCCCTATGTTATAAACATTTAAAAGTCTGTCTTTTACCCTTTTAGAAAAAGCACAGCAGGAGGTAGATAGAGGTCACTGGGAGCCTCTAATTCATCTACATTTATAGTAGGTGTTGCAAGCTCTATTAGCAGAAAATGTATGACAGTGAGACCTAAGTTTAATGTTTTACTTAAAATATCTGCCTCTCTAGCTAATGCTAGAAGCCATGCCCATGATTGGTGGCATGTAGACACTTACTAGCAAAAGATTCCCCTTTGGTAGAAACCATCAGTTGGAAGACTGCTGTTACAATAATATATTTGAGTATCATCTCAGAAATCCTGCTTAACAAATATTTTTTTTTCTCCCAGGAGCCAGCGGTACTGTACACAATGTTTCTGCCAAAATACATATTGATACATGCTAAAATGTTGTTTTATAACCAGACATGTATGAATATTATCTTTCAGTTGACCAGTAGAAATTATTTTGAACAGAGTTAATAATGCTCTTCTCATAGCTTCAGCACCATTACACCAATGTGGCACCCTGAAAAAGTCTGCAAAATGCTGTGCACTGATTGACTTCATCTTGTAATTATAATGGCTTCCTTACTGGGGTCCCTTCTTCTTTGGACACTGTCATCTTCTGAGTACTAAATACATCATCAGTGAGTCTCATTCCCATGTATTACACTAATACATCATTGGAATGACAACTGCTTCTGATGATCTATTAATGCAATACATCAGAGTGAGGTGTCTGAATGGGGTATTACTCAGAAACCAGTGCCGTCTCCCTAAAGCCAGGTCCAAAATTCAATTCCATTTAATGACATAGAATTCTTAGCATGCTAGCAGCCAGCTAATGCTCACTACCAAAATTCTAACATCATCAAAGAAATTATTTGCATTCTCATTTTATTATCAACAAAACCTTTTACTTTCCTGGAAATGCATCTGTCTGGTAAGTCGATGATTCAGATTCCACCAGCTAACCAGCTAACCATCCCCTATGAAATACAAGAATTATTTTGCAATCGCCCATGAATAAAACAAATACTCTTTTCCCTATACTGAACTTCACATTGTATACTAGTTAAAAATGACATCAGATTTTCTCATCTGAAACACAATTTCTTTAGTAAACATACACAATGTATTGAATGTTCTCTCCTAGTCACTAGACACCATCTAAACATTTGTACTTCTGTACATATATACAGAAAAAAAGAGAGACAAGAAAGCAGCTGAATTGGCTCCAGAGTCACTAGCACTCTATGCATGTGTCATTTGTCATAAGGCTATCATAAAGCACAGCCAGTCTCTCTGTTCTTTATTTCTTTATAAGACATGTCTATTTGTGTTTGTGTAGCTTACTGTGGAATTTAAATTGTATAATATATTGCTCTTTGGTTGATGTTATGAATAGGATTTTGAAATGTCTTTAATGACTAAATTTTTAAAAATTGTACCTAACCTTCATTAACAAGAATTCTTTTTTGAAATTCAGTTTTTCATCTGCCTTCTTTTTCCCCTCGTTGGAGTTGGAATCCCTTGAGTGTTTTTCATGGTGTTTCATAACAATAATCCAATATAATCTAAATGAAACAGGTATCAAAATTTTACAGCATTAACCTCTATATTTTAGGTCATTTTACTCTCCATTAAGGCTAAGACTAAACAATAAAGTAATATCACAGAATGGTGTCATGGTTTATGACACAACTGAAGTCCGATTGTACAGCATTCTCCTACCTTTGTAATAAATTTTCTAAATAGACTATTTTGTTTAAAAAACACTTATGTATTGTTAATGTCTTTGGAGAATTCTTCTTGGGGCTTATACTAAAGATAAATGCAGGCATGTGAGGGTTTATGAAAAATGCTTCAGCCAGTGACATGTGGCTTGATATGAGTTACAACAGACTGCTTCACGTGTGGGGCAATCCACTGCTTGCTCTGCATTCATTATATTTCCTTGCCATGTCTTTTTTTCCCCTGTTGTTTAGTCCCTTTAATATTATATACTCTTAAATACTAAAATCCTGACAGTAAATCCAAAAAGAATGCTATATATATAGTCACCTCAATATCAATTGCCTGCCTCAGATATACATTTACACTCAGGACAAAAATAACAACAAATAACAACAACAAAACTACCTTATAGAGTAGAAGGAGTTGGAGTTTACCTCAGTTGGCAACATGCCTCTCTGTGCTCTCTGAGGTACTGGGTTTGATCCCCAGCATTGCAAAAAACGGGAGAAGGACCTAGCAACCCACGCCCAAAACAATCCCCAAACAATCAGCCATTGAAAACCCCATGAATAGCAGATAAGCCCTGACATAGGGCCAGGCATGGCACAGTATTGGGGAGTGTTTCGTTCTGTTGTACGTAGGATCTCTATGAGTCTGACCTGACTGATGGCACCTAACAACAACAATATATAGTAGGAGAGATTCTTTACAAATATAGTACCACTTCTTGTGGCAGGAAAATGTATGTAGGGGTGACAAAAGGAATGAGAACATATCTTCTAGAATTGTGTATTAATCAATCTAGTTAGAATCTATGATAAAGCTCCTTGTCACTAAAAATTAATGTAGATATTTTTTAAACATTTGACTTTTCAGTTTGAGTTTATATTTCCTCAAAACTTACAGATGTTTCCTTTTTCTATTTCTCTTTTACTTTTAAGGAAAGGATATCTTGATTTAAGTCTGAAGATTTCCTTTATGTATATTTCTGATAACAATGTTCACAGTTAATATGACTTTAAGTTCTTGATAATTATTGTGGTGAATTTCATGTGACTATGTATAAGAAGCATGTTCAAGATTTGTTCCATTAACATTTTTTTTCTTTTCTTTAAATTATTCACTGTAGCATGGGAAATGCCTGCAGCCATAGCCCTATGGCATCTGATCCCGTCAGATCTCGGAAGCTAAGCAGGGTCGGGCCTGGTTAGTACTTGGATGGGAGACCGCCTGGGAACACCAGATACTGTAGGCTCCAGAGAAGGACCTGGCAACCCCCTCCCAATCAATCCGCCATTGAAAACCCTGTGAATAGCAGAGAAGCACTGACAATAGTGTTTCCCCTGTTGTACATAGGGTCGCTATGAGTCGGATACCAACTTGACAGCACCTAACAACAACAACAAGCATGGGATGGTGGCAAATTTCTATAATCCCAGCAACTCAGAGGCAAGAGGATTGCAAGTTTGAGACCAGAGGCAGCCTGTGCTACTTAGGCAGACCATCTCAAAAAATAAAAGAAAGGCCTGTGGCTGCAGCTCAGTGATAGAGCACCTGCCTAGCATTTGTGAGGCCCTGGATTCAACCCCCTAGTACAGCCAAAAAATAACTAAATAAATTATGTCCACTCTTGCAACTTTTAGATTGGTGCCTCACAACTCCCTGGTTAGGCACTTGTGAAAGAGCAAAATCCCAGCACATTCTATGCACTGGGCTAATATAGGGAAAGTACCTTTTGTGCTCTGAAACCATGTGTGATGCCAGTGCATGGTAACAGGGATCTCTTGTGCAGTTTCAGAACGTCATTAGGAAAGGGGAAGGTGGCTGGACCCCTTATTCTGGATGCACTCAGGGGCTGAATCATTTTGAAATATAACCAAGTCTGAATGGAGCAGTGATCAGAAAGCCAAGAGCAATTACTTCAGCTTGCAAAATGTTTAAACCATATACTTCATAGGACAAATGCAAAGGCTTCGTGTGCTGGGAAACTCTTAAAACTGTATTTGGACATAAATTGGTGAAGCTCTTTTCACAAATGATTGAAAGGAGCCAAAAAGGGAAGAGAAATTATTTGAGATGCTGTCTGCATTCAACAAGGCATTTCTGAGCCCCCCTGGCCCCATCCCATGTCACCTTTGTTTCAGAAAGTCTGATCCGTTAACATTTTCGTTAACATTTTCGTTAACGTTTTCCATCACCTTGGGACGAAACCTGAGATAAGTCACTTAATTTATAGATTGATGGAACAAACTTATTTAAAAATTCTCAGTATGTTATCATGAATCATGTAGACCTATTAAACTAATTGCTAAGTAAATGTAAGCAGTATTACAGTAGAATTCAGTTGAATTTATCATCAATCTGAAGAAATCTTTGGTGGTCTCGTGCTGCCCCCCACAGATATGTCTCAGAACATTCATTATGCCATAATTACAAAGTCTCTTTGAAGAGGCTAAAAATCCCTAGATGCCTCTCATCAATTATTTTCACCTGTTAATTCATTTTGTGTGAGGTAATAACCTCGGCATAATAACAAATGGGCTAGTACTCCGATTTTGCAATTAAAAGCAGCAGGGCTTCTATTTTGATCATACAGACTGTGACATCCATCATAGAAAACAATTTGGGCCTAGCAGGATGACAGATGCCGCACTGATGGCTCTACTAACTAACTGCCTGTCCTAGGAAAAAAAAAATGGTCAGGCTACAGCCCGCAGCTGCAAGCTATCTGATAGCTTCTGACCAGTCAGCAGGAGAAAGCCTGCAGTGACTAAATTACTGAAAGGTAATTTTACTTCACAAAATGAGGATTTCTGAGCCATAAACGTATGCATTCCAGTGGCCTCTGTAATTTGGAAACAAATAGCCCTTTTCATTTGAAAATGACTAGAATCACTGCCAGTGTTCAGGACGTTTTGTTTCTCTGGCTTTTACATGAAAAATAACAATGTAATTCTCATTACTTCTGCCTCCATTCACATCTTATTAGACACAGAATGCAAGGTGGTTATCTCTGCTCTCTTAGGCTAAATCTACCCAACAAAGTTCTTTTTCTTTTTCTTTTTCTTTTTTTTTTAACCTCCAACTTCTGGACAGATGCGTAAATTATAGAAGAGTGCTCATTTTTGCCTTTCAGTTTGCATCAATCCCCAGTGAGCTCTCAGAATTGGATCCCACTACTCAGCTCAATGGGAAGACACCACACCTAACTGATCACACTACAGGAATGATGTTGATTACCTTCACATCCTGGCAGCAGAGAGGGAATTAGATACTAATAGATGCAGATAAAAGGCTTCTGCCCTTATTTTTTTTAATCATAATATTTAAAAGGCATTCATAACCCATGATGCATCTCTTTTTTCATTTTAAATTTCAAGTTCTTGGGATCTTACTGTAATCTTCACAGCAGTAATGCTTGCCGTTTTTGAGACATATTCTATTACACTATTGACAATCCTAAAAACAAAATCATCTGCATGTGAAAATAAGTTGTGGTTAATTAAAAACATAAATATCATCATTATTACCTTCTATGGGAAAAGATCTCAACAGGAATCAAGAAGCTTTGTGCATCATTGTTTTTCTTGCTAAACTAAATTCAGAGACAAGATTGTGGAACAGAGACCACTGAGTATAATAAAAGCAGATCTAAAATGCAAAGAAAAACCGTATTAATGGAAATTGCTTTGCTTAGGATGGTGTTCAGAAGTCTTCTGTGTGAAACAAGACAACAAAGGATAAGGGAAACACAAAAGATTAAGTGCAGGATGGACTTTGACTATCCTGTACTTTGCGAAGAAAAGATAGCCCTGTTTCAAATATTAATAGAACATCATACTTTGCATTTTATATTCTGCCCCCACACTCCTTGCAGACAAAGCAAAAAGAGGACTTCATTTCTTGGGGCCAGTCTATAGTTTCTTAGTCCACTGTCCCAGACACATAAACTCTGTCAGAGAGAACGGTGGGTGAATGAATGGAAACAAGGATGTGCTGCCCACTGGAGAAACTCTAAACAGGAGGAAGGAGGCTTCTTCTCTTCAACATTCCAATCTTTACTCTTGCTAAATCTTTTGAAGGTAGTCCTAAAGCAGGACCTGTCTCCCCTTTGGCTTTTTTTAGGGTGACCCCTTCACATTCAGTAATAAATCCTTTAAGCTTATGCAAAAGACTTCTTTTAAGGGCCAAAGTCTGTGTGAGCAGCTGGGGAAGTTGTGATACATAAATTCTTTTCATGCTATAGCACAATGAAAAATCAAATGAAAGAGACACATTAGAACAACTAAATTGCAATTACCCATTTGAGATCTTCTTTAATGGGATGCCAAGTGGACTTGCCCTTTATGCACACACTCACTGTAACTAATGCTCAGTAGCCATCAACAAATTATGACTTGTGACACTTTTGCTGCCACAGTATTAAGCCCAAAGTCCAATGGAGAAAATGTATGGTTTTTATTACAAAGTTGCTCTTGTTTACAATTCTAATATCCTCTTCATTATCTACTTTTCCAGACATTTTCGGCAGTTCTGAAGACCTGGGGCAGCACTAGTCTTGTCATAAAGAGAAATTAATGTTGTTAAAGTTGGCCTAGCTGCCCTGTGGGACAGCTGAAGATGTGGAAATATAAGCCTCTGTTTTTAAAATGAAAATGATTAAAGGCACAGACACCTTGGTCTTGGAGCAGCCACTGAAACTTTTAATAAAACATATAGGCACATATAAACAAACGCTTCTTTTTTTCCCTTCTATCAGTCTCTCTCTCTCTCTCTCTCTCTCTCTCTCTCTCTCTCTCTCTCCCTCCCTCTCTCTCTCTCTCAAATCCAACTTTGTTCTATAAGAAAAACCTTGCTTTAAAGACTAATAAGCACAAGAATGACCTCATCATTATAAAGCACACATTCATTTTCAGCAGTAGCTCACTCAAGGAAAGTGCCCAGAGAAGCCAGGAGAGCTCTCTCCAGTCAGTTAGCTAATTAGGAGCTCTATAACAGGTCATTCTTACAAGAGCTGAGAGGCTTAATTCAGCTTCCGGCAAACACTCAGGAATGGTCTAATAGTCTCCACAGATGAAGGTGTGGATCCCAGCTTGTGTCTTTTAGAACGAGTTTCATTCGTGGGAAGCAGGGAAGAAACAGCAAGCCAGTAGAGGTTACTCAGAATCCTTTTAGAGGGAGCTTACCAAAGTATCTTGAGCGAAATGGGTCATATATCACAAGAAAAATGGCAGAAAATAATTCAAAGGGATGGAGCGTGACCTTTGCCTCCCAAGAGCCAAAGAATAGCAGTCAGGATTTCACCTCCCTGACTTTCCCAACCTAAGTCATTTCATCTGGTTAAGTGAATAGAGCTTGAACCTGAACTAACATATTTACTCTACAAATGATTTAGTTGTATTGTTCCAATAAAATTTGTATTTCCACAATTTTCCCCTTCCTTCTTTCCTTGTTCTTTCCTCTCTCTTGCTTGCTTTCTTCTCATTTGTTTATAATTCATTCTACTTATTAGTATTCAGCTCAGACCCAAATTTGCAATTCTATACATATATGAATGAAATGTTCTAAAATCTACTCAAATTGTTTTCACTGTTTTATTGCTTGTCTGGTAGGTTTTTGCAAGAGTTGCTGTAGTTCATTAGAAATATAAAGTTTCTGGGGGACAGTTGAAGGTCACTGAACTTCATCATGGCCATGCACCCTTCTCTTCTTCAGACAATGTCATCACACCTCTGCTCTACAGACCTAGCAGCAGAAGTAAGAAATTCCAGTCCCAAATTTTCAAATAGAATCATAAAACATCTATGAAAAACATAAGTCATGGCCATTTCAATACTGTTTGAACAATGGTACAACTTCAGTACATTAAATAGCCAGAGGATGCAGAATAGCCAGACAGTCATGAAATTCATTTTCTGTTTTTTTCAACCCTTGCCCTTTTACTCCCATCCATTTAGGTTTTGTTTTCTTTTTCTATTCCTTGTTCTGGGACCTCATTACAGATGGAGAAAACATTTTGTCTACAGACTAATTTGAGGGGTGTCAGCTGCAGCAAAATGTTACAATCACCACCAGCCCCCTCCCTTTTCTGGGGCCTCACAACACAATATCTGAAAATCTACAATTAGATGTCTTGTCCTTTGTGCTTTGAAGGTTTCCTAACCTTCAGGAGTCACCTAATTAAATTTTAATACCCTTAAGTATAAACACCTTACCAGAAACAGCTAATACCTTGTTGGAGATTAGTTGTCAAGTAGATTTAAAGAAATCTAGCTTTGGGATAATCATAGCAATAACATTAACATTATTGAGAACCTGCTCTGTGCCAGTTGCTGTTCTAAGTGCTTTACATGTTTGAACTTATTAAGCCCCTCAGCAGCCCTTTGTAAATGAGAAAATCAAGGCACAGAGAGGTTAAGTCACCCACCTGTTAAGGACTAAAAACAAATCACCCACAAATTCTGGACCCAAAGCTGATTTCCTGAAAGAGACAAACTTCACGGTTAAACTCAATTCCCCAATTAAAAGAGGGAGAGGAGTGCACTTTGAGGTAGAAGCACTTATAGGTGACACTCTAAAGTCAGGCTACATTCTTCAACCTCTGCTAAAGGCTCATAGCTGGACTACAGCCCCTCAAACACTGATCACACGATATCAAGTGATTGCTGTCTATTCCTTCACGAGTCATTTCTCCAGCAAGTCATACAGCATGTCACTTATTTGACCCTACTTTTTTATGCAGCCTTTTCCAGAGATGTTAAACATCTAATCGCATTAAGATGCCAGGGCATGTTTGGAAAGGGGATGGCCAGGGTGGAAAGGGCATCTGCTTCTGAGGAAGACACTGCATTCTCTTTATTTAAAATATTTGTCTCATTCACCACAAATTGTAGTTCAGGCAGGCCTAAACATGGATATATATGTGCATAATTATGAGATAGGTTGCTTAAACCAAAAGATGGAAAGCAGTGCAATATCCTCAGTAGACATAGATGTACATTGTTCTCTTCATTCACCATGAACAAGAGCATCTCAAGGTGTAAATTTAGCTGGATACCTTGTTTTTTTCAAAAATTACAATGAAGAAAGAAAAAATTGCTTCTTATTAGATTCAGACAATACAAGTTTGTGATTATATGTAAGCAGAAACCAGTGTCAGAGATTACTAGCACAACCCATCAGCTTGAGGATTGTTCATATATATATATATATATATATATATATATATATATATGCACACACACATTTATTTCATCAACCAACAAATGAATAAATGTTATTCACATGAAAACAACAAATGCTAGGTAAGAATAGCAAGTGGAATGCTGTATCTGGTAAAGCAAGTGCAACAGAGAAAGACCCTTGTGGATTGAAATCCTGACTGCATAGTAGCTTTCTGACTATGGCAAAGGTTATCTAATCTCTTTGCATTCTGATTTTCTCATTGGTCAAATAGGAACAAAAACAATTCCTGCTTCATAGGGTTATTGTGAAGATTAAATGAGATACAACTTGATTTACTGAAGAGAACTAAGTTAAGTACTTGTCACATTGTAGAAATGTAATGAACAGTTACTGATATATTTGGGGATTTTAGTGATTCTGTATAGGTTAAATTTGAAGTTTGAGTTTTTCTTTATATAAGAGCATATGAATTTTGTTTTCTCTATCAAATGTCAGAGCTTTTTAATGTAACTTTAAAATTTTAAAACAAAATAATCCAGTATACTTTTAAAGTATTTCCCTTTCTTCTATATCACTCATCTTAACCATCTTATGTGTCTTTGTTTTCCTCTGTATTGAGGAACAGCATCTAAACATTTCCCTTAAATCATTGATTCAAATTTCTACAAGAATAAGCAAGAAAAAAACAAAGTCAATTCAACATTTTAAGAGTAATGAAAGTGGAGACTTTACAACCAATTGTACAGAAAGAAATGAATTGTGAGGGAATGTTATGAACAGCTGTATGCCAACAAATTAAATCATCTAGGTCAAATGACAAATTCCTCAAAGGATGCTATTAAAATTTGCTCAAGAAGAAATAAAAAGTCTGAATGAACCTACAATATGTAAAGACATTGAATGGGTAACAATAATTTCTAAAAATCCACAGTAAGAAGTCCAGGACCAAATGGCTTCACTGGTGAATTTTACCACATCCTCAAAATGATTAACACCCATACATCACAACTATTTCCCACCCCCAAAAAAATAAAGAGAAGGGAAAGATTTTCAATTTCTTTTTTGAAATTCATATTATTCTGATACCAAAACCAGAAAAAAAATCATCATAAGAAAAAAAAGACCTAGAGAACAATATTCCTTATTACCATTCATCAAAAATTCTCAACAAAATATTACAAAACTAAACTGAGCAATATATCATAAAAGATTATGCACTGACCAAACACAATTTATTCTCTTAATGCTGGGTTGATTTAGTGTGTGAAACCAATCCCCATATCACCTGATTAGACTAAAAAGAACAAAACCATAATTAGATCGTAAAATGTAGCTGAATGGGGAAAAATCGAGTAACAGAATCCAAAACTCAATAAAAAAATCAATAAATTAAGAATATATGAAAATGATTTCAACTTGGTAAAAGATATCTCTGACAAAATGCCTAACACCACAATTAGTGGTGAAAACTGAAAACATTTTTCCCAAGGTCAGGAACAAGACAAGGATGTCACACTCATCATTTCTATTCAGCATTGTATTGGAAGTTCTCACCAGGGTAATTAGATGGACAGATAGATGATAGATAGATAGATAGATAGATAGATAGATAGATAGATAGATAGACAGACAGATGGCATTCACCTTGGGATTAAAGAAGTATCCACAGGCAGCATAATTGTGTTATATAGAAAATCTTGAGTATTCCACAAAAGTACTATTATAGTTAATAAACAAATTCACCAAGTTTCTGAGTAAAAGATCAGTACAGAAAAATACAGTTGCATTTCTATACAATAGCACTGAACATTGGAAAAGGAGAATTAAGAAAACAATTCTATTTACATTTGCACCCAAACCAAGTAAGGTTTTTATGAATACATATATTAAAAAATTTTAAGAGTTATACAGTAAAAATGACAAACCATCATTGAAATAAATGAAGATGACCTAAATGATGGAAAGACACTCATAGGTTGGAAGACTTGATATTGATAAGATAGCAATACTCCTCAAATGTATGTACAGATTCAACAGAATCCCTATCAAAATCCCAGCTGCCTTTTCAACAGCAATTGAAATGCTGATTCTGAAACCTGTGTTCAAACTTGTGTTTGAATTTAAATGATTCAGAATAGTAAAAACAATCTTGCAAAAGAAGTTGCACAACTCTTACTCTCTCATTTCAACTTTATTCTAAAGCTATAATAATCAAGATTCTGTAATACTGGTAGATAAAAATATAAATAAGTAGAATAAAATTGAGAGTCCACATGTGAATGCATAAGGTCAATTGATTTCCTACTATGATGCCAATATCACACAATAGGTAAAGAACAACATTTTCAACAAATAGTGCTGAGACAACTGAACAAAGTTGGACCCTTACTCTATGTCATATAGAAAATTAACTGAAATGTGTCAAAAACCTAAAAGCAAGAGTAAAACTATAGAACACTTTGAGATGTTCATAATCATGTTATATAAATACTTCTTAAATTATCTTTAAAGAACACTATTAAGAAATTGAAAAATCCATAGAATAAAAGAAAGTATTTACAAATTATATACCTGAAATGACCCTAGCATCTTCAATATATAAAGAAAACTTGTAATTAAATAATAAATTATATAATATTCAATTGAATATTAAACAAAGATTTAAATAAATATTTCCGCAAAGTTGATACAAAAATATAAATTAAATTACTCAACATCATTATTCATTAGGGAGATGAAAATCATAAACACAATTAGACAACATTTCAAATCTCCTAAATAGATACAATGCAACAGATGGATAATACCAAGAGTTGATGAGGATGAAGTGATATTGGAATCCTCATACATTGCTGAAAGGATTGTGAAATGGTGCAGCTACTTAGGGAAACAGCCTGGCAGTTATTAAAACATAGACCTACCATGTGCTTTAGCAATTCTGCTCCTAGTTATATGTCCAAGAGAAATGAAAACTTATCTCCACATAAGAGTTACATAAATGTTTGTAAAAATAGCATTCACAATAGCCAAAAAATGGTACATCTCAAATACCCATCAACTAAATGGACAGAATGTGATATAACCACAGAATGGAATATTAAGCCATAAACATTAAATAATGACATAGTATAAATGAACCTTGAAAACATTATCCTAAATGAAGTAAGCCTGCAGCTGTAGCCCTGTGGCATCCGATCCCATCAGATCTCGGAAGCTAAGCAGGATCGGGCCTGGTTAGTACCTGGATGGGAGACCGTCTGGGAAAACCAGAAGCTGTAGGCTTGGGAGAAGGACTTGGCAACCCCCTCCCAAAAATCAATCTGCCATTGAAAACTCTATGAATAGCAGAGAAGCACTGACAATAGTGTTTCCCCTGTTGTACAGAGGGTCGCTATGAGTCGGATACCGACTCGTTGGCACCTAACAACAACAACAACAAATGAAATAAACACAACACAAAAGGCCAGGTATTGTAAAATTTAACATAGAATTTCCATAATAAGTAATTTAATAGTCAGAAAGTATATTAATGTTTGTCACCCTAAAAAGAAAAGGCTACTGAGTATGAGATTGCTTTCTAGTTTAGTGGTGGAGTAATTGCCTTGCACAGAAGAGGGCCCAGTCTCATCACCCCAAAAAATGTAGTTAAATAAAGGTGATGATTGCCCAACCTTTTAAATACACTAAAATTCCCTATATTTACACTTCAACAAGTTGAATTTTATGTTTGTCAATTATAATTAATATTATTCTTAAAAATATAATTGCCACAATAAAATACATTGGCAGATTTTCTTGAAAATTTCTTTGATTGGAAAAGAGAGAAACTCAAATTTACAAGTGAAAATTCCCCTTGACCTAGGTTTAAATTGAATAATGATTTCTGTCTTGTTAATTTCTTTCTTTCTGTTTTTTTCTTTGCGGTAATTGGGGGTTGAACCCTTGGCCTCTTACTTTGCAAATGCTTTACAATTGGGCTGCACCCTCACCCCTTCTCTTTTGTTTTGAGACAGGCTACATCTGTCCAGGAACTCATGATCCTCCTGCTTCTGCCTCCTGAGTCACTGAGATGAAAGGTGTATATCATTGCACCTGGCTTACTTGATTTTTTTCTCAAAACTTAAAAAAAAAAATTCTCTATTTTATTAATCTAATTTGTAATCTCTTATTTCATACATTCCACATCTTCTTAACTTTTACTTGGATCACAAAGTTAAATTTTTATTTAGTTTTCTTTATTAAGTCTTTCCCTAAACTGTGATAATTTTTTGTTCTTCCAGTAGGAGATGATTCTTACATTTCTATTTTTTTTCAGGATTTAATAAAATGTTTCCAAGGTGTGTTGTTTTAGTTTACTTTTTCATTCTTTGGATAGTCATCTTAAAGTGAGGTGAATTTTAAACAAGTTTGATACTTGCTTCAAATGAGAAAATTCTAAAGCCATCATTCTCAACTGTAGCTATACATTAGATTCACCCAGGGAGCTTTTAAAATGTTGCCAGAATTGGATCACATATTCCAGAAATTGAGGTTTGATCAAAACATATTTCAAAGTAGAACCTAAAGGTAGATGTTTTTTCAAAAATAATAAGGTTGCTTGTGATTCTAATATGTACCTAAGATTAGTATCTCTCTTTAAAAGATCTCAGTGACCCAGCAGCTTTCAGAGTTCAGAGGTGTGGGCCAGAAACAGACCCAGCAAAGAACTGTCACTTGTAAAGTTTACTTCTGTAAATTTGGTCTTTATCAAAATTCTAATCATAATAGTCTCTACTCATGGACTGGTCAGACATTTTGGTTTTTATGTTTCCTACCTCAGTGGAAAGAAAACCATATCCCAAATCTTTTCTACTTGTTAGGACAGCATCTGCCCTCAGTGCCCCATTGCTATCAAGTGATGATAGTCTCATCAACCTCTTCTCTTGACACTCCACTTACTCATGACCTTCTTGCTGTTCTTCAAATAAGTCATTCTAGCCACAGAGTCTTCATATCCAGCTTTATCTGCCTCATCCCTCCTAGAACACTTTTCTCCAGGTTTTTCATAAGGCTTGCTCCTCATACCACTCAATATTCAGCTCAATTTCATTTTTCTAGAGGCCTGTCATCACCCATGCTTTGGATTTTCTGTGTCCAGGCATGTCTCTTTCCCTTCATGACCCAGATAACATTTTCTGAAGTTATATTCATCATTTCTTTGCTAACTTACATATTGTCCGTCTTCAGGAGAATACAAGAATTATGAGAACAAACTTCTCTGCTTACTACTTACTTTCTAGTGTCCACAGTAGTGATTGTATATGTTGGTTAACATTTGAGAAGAATTCAGATGTGACACAGAAATTATAGTAAAGAATATAGGCAAGGTTATTGTGAAAGGTAGTTAGCTTTTAAGGGAAACTGAGGCACCTGGAGAAATTTAGATAAACCTGAAAAAAGATTTAGAGAAACCACAGTTATTTGAGTGAATCGTCATATAACTAGGATGTTCCCCATGGGAAGAAAAATCCAGAGAGTTGTTGTGCAGAAGAAAAGTTGAATAACCTTTCTAGAAGGAAAACAACCTGAAATAGAAAAAGAAACAAGTGGCACCAAGAAAAAAGGACTGCACACATACAGTCACCCCAAGAGAAGGGGGAGGTGTGCGTGTGACCACCCAAAGAAGAGGGAAGACAGAAGAGAAGAAAAGAGAAGAGATGAAAAAGAAGAAAAGAGAAGAGAAGAGAAGAGCAGGAGCACCTTGAGTTTTGTTTAAAGTGGGTCATGCCTAGTATGACATATGCCCTAGGCGCCTAGCGCCAGATGCCTTAAGTGATGTGACCTGAGCCCTAACCAGGATAACTCAAGTTCCACTTGGAGAAGCCCCCTGTTTAATACTTTTTTGGAGTTAGGACATACAGAACCCAGGGTCTTTGTTTTGTAAAACAAAGCCTTAATGAACTTGTTTGGCCTATTTCAAAAGAATCATCCAATAGACAGATGTCTTGGAATGGTCTTTGTTCATGCTACAGGAGAATGTCTTTTCAATGTGCTGGAAGGTCATCATGGATTTACATGTCATAGCTGAAATGAGGGGCCATTTTAAATCCTTTTTTTTTTGTCCCCATGACCTGTAATACCTCATCTAGCTACTTGATATTTCCCTACCTGTTGTAGTATAATCTATAGGTAGCTCTTGTCTCTATAAATTAGGGGTTGTTACTAGAAACATTTCTAGATGCCTTATACTCTTTTCTGTTTCCTTTCCTTGCCAGAACACAACCTATGCAATGAGATTGTCTTTGGCTCTACATGTTTTTCTTCTATTTGTTCTCTTATGCACAATCTCTAGCATAAATGTATTGAAATATTTGGCAATGTGATTCTTTCTTACTTTCCAGTGTAAGTGCAGGTTTCTGCCATTAATAGGTGTATACATATTACCTATATGTGTATAAGTGTGTGTATATATGTATATTTTTATATACATAAAATAAATTAAAATTACATTTCCGGGGTGATTGGGCAGTTAATTGCCAGAACATGGCTAAATTAAGAAGCCTTGTGAAGAAGTCCATAAAGCCATGAAACACATGAAAAAATGCTCAGTATCCCTAGCCATTAAGGAAATGCAAATTAAAACGACTCTAAGATTTCACCTTACACCAGTAAGAATGGTCAAGATCAATAAAAGAAATAACAACAAATGCTGGCGAGGCTGCAGAGAAAAAGGAACACTCTTACATTGTTGGTGGAGCTGTAAATTGGTCCAACTACTGTGGAATTCAATATGGGGATATCTTAAAAAACTGAAAATAGATCTACAGTATGAGCCAGCTATAACACTACTGGGAATTTACCCAAAGAGAGATGGGTCTTCATACCACTGAGACACCTGCATCTCCATGTTCAATGCTGCACTTTTCATAGTAGCAAAGATTTGGAATCAACCAAAGTGCCCTTCAACAGAAGAATGGATAAAAAAACTAGGGTACATATATACAATGGAATACTACTCAGCAATCAAGAAAAGTGAAATAAGGATATTTGCAGCAAAATAGATGGGATTAGAGAAAATTATTTTAAGGGAACAAACACAAACTCAGAAAGAGAAACACCACATGTTCTCACTCATATGTGAGAGCTGAATCAAAATTATAGGAAGGAAAAATTCTATTAAAAGGTCAGATCAAAACAAAATGAAAAAAAAAGCTAAGAATCGTGTCAATATAAATGGTCTAGAAAATGCGTGCAATTGTTCTGACAAGATAATAACAAAGTTCACTACAGGAAAAGTTTCTATCTTAAACAGAACTGGAACCCAAGGACATATAGAAAAATACTAGCAAGTAAATGATAGAGAAGACTTAGATGGTGAGGGTGTGGGGGGAGGCATACAAGAGGGTAAGGGGACACCTATATGAATAATGTACATCAAAATGTGTATATAGAAATGTCACAATGAAAAGCATGTCAGAATGAATCATATTAAGGTGTACATTAAAAATTTCCAATTAAAAAACCCTTCCTCATAGGGCTTTTGTTTTCTTTTAGCAATCAAAGACATGTCAAATTAATCAAATAGACAGTGATTTATACCTTTTATCTTCAATTGCAGCCCTTGATAGTATGGTAAAGCAAATGTTGTGATAATTAGGTTAGATATTTTTGTGACTATGATGAAATACAAGAGATAATTTTAAAAAGCTTAATTTTGGTTCACAGTTTTTGTGGTTCCAATCCACGACCAGGTGTACCCATTGCTTTGGCCCTCTAATGTGGATGCCATACAGCAATGGCAATGAGCAAGTAGCAGAGCAAATGGCTTGCCTCATGACTAGGAGGCAAAAGAGGAATCAAGAAGAGGCCAGAGTTCCATACTTCCCTTTGAGGGCACATCCCCAAAGACCTATGCATCTCCTAAAAGTCCACAGCCCATCACAAAAGCACCATCCTGGAGCCAAAATATTTAATACATGGGCCTTTGGGAGACACTGAACATGCCAAGTATAGCAGTAATCACTATTACTCTATTATTTTCTCTATTCCAACCTGTTCTAAAATTAAGACTTGGAGGAAACATCCTATTCAAAGGTCGGATCAAAACAAAACCGAAAAAAAAAAAAAAA
>VMDO01018377.1:0-42371 GCA_007922755.1 Pedetes capensis
TGGAACCATGAGGCACAAAACAAGGCAGACACTTTCATGAAAAATTCCTATATTAATACATCTTCAAAGTGTTCTTTCCTTTTGTTTCAGCTAAAACTTTTTGGATAAAACTGAGTATGTTGAAGAATGTGCCTTTTTCTAAAGCACTTTCCTAAATGAACATATATGGGGCTGGGATTTAGCTCAGTTGGTAGAGTGCTGCTCTGTAGTCTCTGAGGTCCTAAATTCGATTCCCAGCATGCAAAAATGGGAGAAGGACATGGCAATCCACTCTTGAGGCAATCCTGAAACAGTCAGCCATTGAAAACCCTATGAGGGTCGCTATGAATCGGACACAACTTGACAGCACATACAACAACAACAAATGAACATATATAGCCTCCCCAAGTAAAATCCCCATACTTTCTTCCTTCAAGAGGGCATTGTGTAGGAAACAGCTTCCATGCTCTCCTTATCTACTACAGGTAATAATGTTTCTCTGCTCTTTTCTTTCTTTCTTTTTTCTTTTCTTTCTTTCTTTTTTTTTTTTTTTTTTTTTTTTTTTTTTTTTTTTTTTTTTTTTTTTTTTTTTTTTTTTTTTTTTTTTTTTTTGGTGGTACTAGGGGTTGAACCCAGGGCCTCGCGCTTGCATGCTTTGCAAGTGCTGGACCACTGAGCTGCACCCCCAGCCCATTTTTTTACTTTTTGAGACAGGGTCTCACTAAGTTACGCAGATTGCCTCTGGTCTTGAACTTGCAATCCTCCTGCCTCAGTCTCCAGAGCCACTGGGATTACAGGCGTGTGCCACTGTGTCTGGCTCCTCTTTTATTTCTTGATGACACTTGTTTTTGGTTTTGCACACATCAAGATGTGAACTCATTATGTTCAGTTACAGAATTATACCATCAGCTCTCCTGGGACTCAAACTTGCTGACTGATCCTACAGCTCTTGGGGCATCTCAGCCTCTATAGTTGCTTAAGTCAATCCTTTCTATCTATGTATCTATGTATCTATGTATCTATATATCATCTATCTATCTATCTATCTATCTATCTATCTATCTATCTATCTATCTCCCCCACATGTCAGTTTGTCATAGTGTGGGGGCTTGCATGTTGCTGTGATGCTGAAAGCTATGTCACTGGCATTTCAGATATCAGCAGGGTCACCCATGGTGGACAGGTGTCAGCTGAGCTTCCAGACTAAGACAGACTAAGGAGAAGGATGTGGCAGCCAAATTAGTCATTGAAAACCCTCAGAGGGTCACCCATGGTGGACAGGTGTCAGCTGAAATTCCAGACTAAAACAGGCTAAGGAGAAGGATGTAGCAGTCCAATTAGTCATTGAAAATCCTTTGAATAGCAGAGAAGCACATATAGCACCAGAAATGAGCCCCCTGGGCTGGCACACATTCAAGAAATGATTGAGGAAGAGTTGGCTCCTCACTAGAGTCGACCTTAATGATGTGGGTGGAGTAAAGTCCCTGAGACCTCCTTTTGCTGATGTGGGATGACTCAAAAGAAGAAACATAGTGGCTGTAACAATGGGGTCAAGCATAAAAAAGATCGGGTGTATGGCACAATGTCAGGTACTGTTTCATTCTGTTATACATGGGGTTGCTGTAAGTCAGGTCTAACTTGAAAGCATCTAACAACAACAACAACAACACAACAATATCTATCTGTCTGTCTGTCTACCTACATCTTATTGGTTCTGCCTCCCTGAACAACACTGACTAATACAGGCAGGGAAAGGAATTGACACTGAATATGGTAAACAGTGGGGAACAATGGGGAACAAGGGCTTAGGGGGTGGGTTTGGAAAAATTAATTCAGCAGCACAGTGAGGCATTTATGTTCTGGAGGTCAAGAGCACCTCTTTGACTACCCCTTAAGAGTTGGGACATCTTGGGCTAAAGGACTCTCTGAGACTGCTATGGTCTCCCAGTTCTAAAGGAATTCTGGCCTCACATTCAGGTCACCATGCCCCACACGGGCAAGGGGCCCTGGCATATGGTGTAAATTATAAATATATTAGAGTATCCAGTAAAAAATTGACTTCTCACTTCATCACTTCATCACTCAGTTACCTTCTCCCTTGGAACTGTGATATTAGTTTTCAGAAATATCTTATGCACACATGTGTATATATTTCCCTCTACATTTTTAAGAACAGGAGCACAACAGATATACCATTTGAACGTTACTTTTTTTCAGTTGACAATATGTTGGAGATTATTCCTTACCAGTCCATAAAAATCTTCTCCATCCTTTTTATGGCTATATAATAGTCCATGACAGGGACACACCATAGTTTTACATAGCCAGCCCCTTAGGTATGGACATTTAAATTGTTTTCATTCTTTCACTATTATAAATAATGCTGCAATTAAGATAAAAATAGTTGTATATATGTCACTTCTCACATATGCAAGTAATTGTATGACAGAAGTCAGATATCACCATTTCCTTGCTTAAAACCTGGCCCTGGCTTCCTGTCATGCTCTGAACATTTAAACTCCTTCCCACAGCCCTCAAGGCCTCACTCGAGCTGGCCTCCGGCTCCTCTCCAATTTCATCTGCCCTAGCTCAGTGCCTCCTCCCTTTCCACAAACAGAATTTCTTTCTCCCTTCAGGGCCTTTGTGTTTGCAGTTCCTTCTGTCTAAGATGCCTGCATGGCCTCTTCCTCCCTTGACCAGGTCTCTGCTCAGAAGTCCTCCCAGAGAGGCTTTTTCTGACCACCCTATCTAACGTACCTTCTCCCATCACTTCCAATGCACTTTCCCATTCTCTTTTCTTCATAGCACTTACTGCTACCTGAAACTCTACTTGTTTATTTATAGTTATCTTTGTTTTCTCTCTCCCCAATATTATGTAGTAAAATACAATCTGCATGACAGAAGAGATTTTGCTTTGTTCACTGCTATATCCACAGCTTTAAGAACAGCAACTGGCATATGGTAGATGCTCAATAAATATCTGTTGAAGAGAGAAAGAAATTTAGCACTTGAATTCTTTCTCCTTGGCTTTTCACTGTGTCTTGATCATCTTAGCAAAGTGTCTGGCCTGTGGGAAGAGTTCAGGAAATATATGGTATACAAGTAATTGCCTGTGTTCCAGTTGTTCCTATACTCATTTCTCCTTCACTCTAGATTACAAACCCACCTGTGTTCTCCACCACCTATCACAGAGCTTTGTGCATTACAAGCATGCATTTGTTGAAGTCTGTTTCTCTAAAAAGAGCGGCAATTGTTGTGCACCTACAAGGCATTTCATCAATATTTTTAAATTGCTACTGAACATTTCCACTTAAACTTTCCATTACTGAGTTCATTATGAAAAAGGAACACACACATTAAGCAAGAGAATGACCACATGGGGAAGATTTGACCCTCATTTTGATTCATTGGATGATTTTATGTCTACAGCATTAGCAACCTGCTACTGGACTGTGCCACAATAATTTTGTTGAATACAGAATCAGACCCACTTATAACATGATTGGGTTCTTTCTAAAGTACCACTTTTGCCATTTTCATTGACTGGATCTTTGAGTTAGCATTTTGGACATTCTGTTTCAGAAAGTTGTGTCTTCAGTGAAATACAATAGCTGTGATGAGAAGCACTTTGGGGAATAATCAAGGGAAAGGGAGAAGAGACTTTTTCTTTTTGATCCAAGGATCACAAGGGAACGAAGTTGTCAAACACTTTTGCCCCCGTGAGAGAGCTATAGAGCTGAGCTTAAGCTGTTTCGTTATGAAGGGAAGTGAAGAGTGGAAAAGAAAGGAAGAAAAGAATGCTACTATTATCTGGTTGATTTCCTGCAGAAAACCCCAAGCATACTATCCACACGTGCTTACACTATGATCCATCTGGACCCTGGCTTGGCGTCAGGGCCAGGCACGGGCACGGAAGCGGTGTGAGTGGTTGCTTTATGCAGACATTCGCTTGTTAGACACAAAGCTTAGGAGAATTTGTATTCTCTCTGTTTCTGGGGAAATCAAATTTAGAAACAGGACCCAGAGAGAATTTTCTAGAAATCTAATGACTCCCATTACAAGCCAAAGGCAAAATGTTAGCTCAGGGTGGCAGAATAATGAAGTTGGTCATTAGCAGCTAGGAAATACCATTCCTACAGCTCCCGCTCTGGTGAACCACGTGGAATTGGATGGAAGATTACAGATTGCCACTTTGTCCTGTTCTCATGAGAGAGCCGAGAGAGCCGGGTGTTGTCACTGGCTGCATTTGGATGAAAACAAAAGGAACTGAACGAAGCTGAAAACAATCTGTTAAATATCTGGAAAGCATGTGGAAGGGTAAAGGTCTTCAGAGGTGATCCGAGTCTAAGGGATGGAGCAGAAGCCCTCATCTGTGAGGGATATAGGCACCTCTGTAAAAGGGAAAACATATTACCCCCCTACCAAAGATTTCATTTACCATGAAAAACTAAGCTTTTTTGCTAAATGTCTGAATTGTGAACCATTGTGCACAGAGTTTTGTCTTTAGCTTTATAATTGATAGTGTTTTTAAGGTTACTATGGAAAGTAAGTACTATATATTTTAATTCTGGTAGTATATGCAGAGCTTAGTTTAAAAAATACTGTGTTGAAGAAGATCTGGCTTTTATCAACTTCGGCTTCTATCATATGGTCACTGGCTTATAACTGACATTTTTGGAATAAGCCTAAAATATGTTAACTATTACTTAGAGGTAAAAGAGGAAAATGCATATAAATGTGGTGGATTTCTTTAATATGATGTTGCTTCTATTTCTGTGAGAAATGAAACATCAGGTTTTATACAGGGGTGTGTCTTCCTCCCAAAATAGTTAGTTGAGTTAGTATTACAGGTTAAACCCCTCAATTAAGCAGAGCATTCAAGGATGCACATGGCATTAACTGGTGCATCAGGAGTTAGAGTAAAGGTCCATAGCCAGGCACACCTATAATTACAGAGACTCAGGCAGCTGAGGCAGGAGGATCACAAGCTCAAGGCCAGAGGCCGCCTGCTCAACTAGGGAGACCCTGACTCAAAATAAAAAGAGGAGTTGGGGTTGTTGCTCAGCGGTAGAGCACTTGCCTAGCATGTGTGAGGCCCTGGGCTCAATCCTCAGTATTGAAAAAAAATATATAAAGGTCCATAAAACTCAAAAGGCAGAGAAGCAGTGATGTGCTGGGGTTGCTTTATTGGTTCATGAGAGCTATTGTTATTGTTGGTAGGTGCCGTGGAGTCAGTATCTGACTCATAGCAACCCTATATACAACAGGTGAAACACTGTTATCAGTGCTTCTCTGCTGTTCATAGTGTTTTCAATGGCGGATTGATTTTTGGGAGTGGGTTGTGGGTCCCGTCTTGCAAACCTGCAGCACCTGGTGTTCCCAGGCGGTCTCCCATCCAAGTGCTAACCAGGCCCGACCCTGCTTAGCTTCCAAGATCTGACGAGATTGGATGCCACAGTGGGACCACTGCAGGCTTTCATGAGAGCTAATGGTTAAAAATTCAGGAACTTTGTGAGCTGGTTGTTAATGCAATGGTAACCTGAGATCTGCTACAGTGGGAATATTTTATACTATGGAAATTGGCACACACTACATAGCTTGGCTTTGTTTGTTTACTTATCTATTTATTTTTGAGGGTCATTTTGCCAGCATGCCCCACTACACAGGAGGGCTTTTAGAAGCATGCAAAACTAGCCTTTCAGGGGCTTCCAAGGTAAGCCAAGGAGTCCAGGCTGATACACAAGTAGTTGTCAAGAACATTGACTTTGGAGTTAGGCAGAGAAGGTTTCTGATCCCAGGTTGCCACATAGAATTGTGTGATTCTAGCCCACTCATTTATCAGAGCCTGCATTTGCTCATTTGTGAAACGAGATAATGGTAGCCACTGCGTGTGTTCCTAACAATTATCAGGTAGAGGAATGTGTATATAATCATGACCTCACCTAAAGATAATGCTTGGTGTACAGTAGCCGCATAGGAGGCACATATGTGTTGAGTGCTGAGGGAGTCCATTCTAAACACACACTGCTAGTTCAATACGTCATAGTCCTCTGAATCCAAACCACTTCTTATCCAAAACTAACCACTCCTGAGGTCTCTCTCATCAGTGAGTGCCCTTGTCTTTAAGCGCCTGCGTGCCCGTCTGAACTCTTGCTCAAGCTTGAGTCTCTTTTTCCCTCCCTCTATCTCTCTCTCCTGTCCAGACTCTCTCCCTCACTTCCTCTGTCTCCTTCCCTCCCTCCCTCTTTCCCTCTCCCTTTCTCTCTCTCTCTCTCTCTTTCTCCTACAATCCCATAGTCCTGAACTCAGAAGCCACAGAGACTAGGGATCAGGGGAGGCAACTGGAGTTCATATGTTGTTGTTATTAGGTGCCATCGAGTTGGTATCTGACTCATAGCGACCCGCATAGGGTTTTCAATGGCTGACTGTTTCGGGGTTGCCTTGAGAGTGGATTGCCAGGTCCTTCTCCCATTTTTGCGGTACTGGGAATTGAACTCGGGACCTCAGAGACTGCAGCGCAGCACTCTACCAACTGAGCTAAATCCCAGCCCATATATAAGCAGTAAAATTGGACAAACCCAATTTGTGACATAATCAAAATATGATTTTATATTTGTCCACTGTCCCTTTAAAAACGATTCTGGAAACAGTTTGGTAGTTACTCAAAAGGTTAAACACAGAGTTATCAGAAAACCCAGAAATTCCACTCATAGGTATATATCAAAGAGAAATGGAAATATATGTCTGAATAAGAACTTGCATACCAACGTTAATATCAGCATTATTCATAATAACTGAAAAATGGAAACAAATGTCCATCAACTGATGAATGGATAAACAAAATATTGTTTATCTATATAACGGAATGTTATTTGGCTAGAAAAAGGAATGAAGTACTCATCCATGATCTGACAAGGATGAACCTTGAGAGCATTATGCTAAATGAAAAAGCCAGTCACAAAATATCAAACAGTGTATGGGTCCATTTAAATGAGATGCCCAGAATACAAAAATAGAGATAAGAAGTAGATTACGTGTTACTTCCGGTTAGTGAGTTTGGAGGAAAATGGGAAGTTGGCTGCAAATGGGTATAGTGTTTCTTTTGGGGGTGAAGAAAATGTAAAATTGATCATGGCAATGATTACATAAGACTTGGGACTAAAGAGGTAAATCCCCTCCACCTTCTTCTCCTGAAGTGGCAGAGAGGATTTGCACAGTCTCCCCTCTCACCCTGCCGAAGGAACTCCCTTACCAAATCTTCTCTCCCACACTCCGACCCCTTTTTATATCTTGGATCTGGCTGAGGGATTCAAGTATCTCAGAATTGTTCTTAGAGATTTGGTTTGTAAATTCTGTAATTGGAATGTGACCTCTTGGCTTTGAGACACTCAACTGTGGGGATGATAAGTATAAGCCCCATATGTACTTGTCACCTTGGCAGGTTCCTGAACAACGTCTATCCTCAGGGGACAGCCCTCCTTAAGAGCCCTGCTCTTAAGATCTCTTGGGAGACTGAGGAAATCTGCAACCTTCCTTAAAGTTAGCCACAGACGCACTGTGCTAGCCTGGCTTTTCGCCTGGGGCAATGGTGGAGATATAAGCAAGCAAATCAATTTATTCCTTTGCTCAACTGCTTAACAGTTAACTAAAGAACAGAAAGTTAGAAGGCAACATTTAGTCCTCAAAGCCAAGATACAACATATGTCACAACACTTCATTTCTCAAAACAAAATTGTGTTGGTCAGATGATTCATTGCTATGACAAAATACCTGGCAAACAAGGGAGGAAGGATTTCTTATGGCTCATGGTTTCAGAGGATTCAGTCCATGGTCAGCCAGTTCTGCTGTTTCTGAGCTGTGCTGAGGCAGAACATCATGGCGGAAGGAGATGGGGGCAGCAAAGTTGCTCACCTTATGGCAGCCTGCAAGCAGAGAGAATGAGAGAGAGAAAGAAAGAGAGAGAGCGAGAGAGAGCGAGAGAGAGAGCGAAAGCGAGCGAGAGCGAGAGCGAGCCTGTGCTTGTGGGCTTTCTCCTTCTCCTTTTACTCCATCTGGGTCCCCAGCCCATGGGATGGTGCCACCCACATCCGGGGTTGCTCTTCCCCTCTAGCTAACCCTCGCCAGAAACACCCTTGTAGACAATCTCCTAGGCGTTTCTCAGTCTAATCAAGTCAACAATCAAGATGAACCATAATGTAAATGTAATCTGCTCCTAGCTTCCCAATCTTCTGCTGGCTGATGGGAGACATTTTGGGGACTCAGTAACTAGGACTGGAGACGAGAATTCTCTCTCTCTCTCTCTCCCTCTCTTCCTCTCTTCCTGTCTCTCTTTTTCTCACTATTAAGAAATTCTAGATTTCTAGAATTAGTGAGGCCAGGAAACTGGACTAGGAGGCAATGCTACACACTCTAGTGGCTGCCAGCTTTACCACTGCCTATTTATGTTGTGTCTGCTAAGCACAGGTGTCCACCATCCATCTCATGGATCCTGCTCTGCAGGTGGGCCCAGACACACTGAGCAGGAGAGGGCCCAGTGGCTTATGGACATGGCATCCTGCAGCCACTCCTCACTGGGGTGCTCTTCAGGGCATCAGGCTCTGACACCCCATCTCCATACTTCTTCCTGGTCTAGGGTGACCAATCCAACTTCTCTTGCCCAAAGCTCTTCTCTTCCCCAGTTTCACCCAGTGGATCTTTGGAAATCTAGAAAGGGCTGTGTTTCCTGCTTTGTAGGTGAGGAAAGGAGATGCTAATTTAGCTAGTCTTCCATAAGTTCATTTCTTTCTCAATGATTTACCCTATTATCGTCTCTCAGCAAACCATGAGGTTCAGTACACTTACTCAGGAGCCATTCAACAGAATAATTCTGGACCCGTGAACAGCTGGGATTCACCATTACGGATGCAAACCATGGATAACAGGGGGAGCTGGCAAAGGAGGCATGGCAGGGGGGCTTGCCCTTCCAGTGCTCTCCCGGCAAGTCCCCTGTGTACCCAGACTCTATATGGCTGGACAACTGCCGTTGGCTCTTGTGAACACATTCACCGTCCACCTGCCCCCAGCCAGTCTGAGGCGTGACCAGAAGTTACCTGCCACGGGGGGGATGGGAGCCGCTGATGGTGCCCAACTCCCACCCACACAGTGCCCAGAACCAAGCCAGCCTCTCGCCGAAGTGAATTGCAGATTTTGTGTAGAAAGAAAACAATGACTATTGATTCGGACTCCCTGAGAAAGAAATGAGACAGGCCCTGCCCCACTTATATTTTATTAAAAACCCTTTTCTCCTTCAAAGCTGTCTGCACACTGACCTCTGAATGTCCATCACATCCTTCCCTGGAAACCTTCCCGTCTCCCTTCCTGCTGCCCAGATGTGTGAGGGCCAGTTCCACCTCAGGACCTCTGAGAGCTCTCTGCTGACCTCTTCAGTCCAAAGGGCTCCCACGCCCCCGGAATCCTAATACTGCCACTGCTAGAATCCTGATCCTGCCCTGTCTTCCAATTCAGACCACATTATTTCCTTTTAATGTGTCATACATTTTAATCCCCTTGAAGTCAGGGACTGTGTCCTCTGCTTTATGCCTCCTCTCTCTTCCCTGTCTTATAGCCTGGCACTGTTTTTGAAAATTATCCCTGCTACTGTTCTTATAATTAGCTCTTGCTCAGGACATACGATGTGTCAAGGACCAAACTAAGTGTCTCCATGCACCCTTTTATGAATCCTAATTGTTTGTTGTGGTTAGGTGCCATCGAGGGAGATCCAACTCATAGTGACTCTGTACAACAGAACAAAACACTCCCCAACACTGTGCCATGCAAACTGTCTTTATCCTAATTCCCACCCAATAAGGGGGGTGCAACAATTGCCTTCATTTCATAAAGGAAGAAACAGAGACTTCTGAGGCTGAGTCTCCATCCCAAGGTAAGAAAACTGCATCTTAACTTGGGTCCACCTGACTCCCACTTCTGCACTCTCATTTTCCAAGCATTCCTCTTTGTGAGATTACAGAGCAGAAAGATGAAAGGCAAGGGTTACTGATTCAGTATTCCTTTATAGACCAGCAACAATCCCAGGAAAGGCGGAAACTCATAAAGAGCCTTGCCGCAATCGGCCAATATGTCCAGGATAGAGGGGGGCATACGTGCAGCCTTCCTGACCTTCAAGCCAACACTCTTTCTTCCACACCCTGGTGCTCTACGATAGGACAAAAATACTCTTTTTGAAAACTTGGCCTCTTTGTACTTCTCTACTGCAGAAGAAACTACCCTTTAGCAAAAACCAAAATAGTAATTTTCTGCAGAGTAGATAATCACTCACCCCAGTCAACTAAAACAACATACTGTGGCTAAAGCAGGACACATGTGAAAAGTCTTTTGCCTTGTGTCTCTCTGTATATAAAAAAGACACGTGTATGTCTCTGTCTACACACTTTCCGGTTCATCTTCCTTATAAACAAGAGTTTGCCACCCATTCGCTGCTGTTGGAGCTCTTTTCAGACCACAGAAGAACCAAATCGTTTCTGTCACTGTTATCCATAATCTTTCTTTTAAAAAATGCACATTCTGTGGCATTGGCAAGGCATAAAAGAAGTTGACTGGGAAAAAGGGGAGGTGCAGAAATGGCTGCGGCCGTGCTCTGCCTAGAACACCCCTCACCTTGACCAGGTTTTAATATAGGTCGGTGCTGCAGAGTTGCTGACTGCTTACCACCTGCCAGACTGTTCCATAGCAGAGATGCAAAAATGAGTACGATTTGATCTCCAGCTTCAAAAGCTCACAGTGATGGGAGTAAACGGATATGTCAGGGAGAACACTCTGAGTTAAGGAAGATTAAAAGAAAATTAACAAGGATTCAAGCTCTAAAGGAATCATCCTAAAAGAAAAACCTTCTCAGCTGGATGCCATGGTACACACTTGTAATGTCAGCAACTCAGGAGGCTGAGGCAGGAGGATTGTGACTTTGAGGCCATAGGTGGCCTGTGCAACTTAGCAAGACCCTGTCTTAAAATAAAATAAAATAAAATAAAAGTATAAATAAAAGTTAGGGATGCAGCTCACTTGCCGATAGCGTGTGTGAGGCCCTGGATTCAACCCTCAGTACTGAAACAAAAACAAAACAAAACAAAACAACCTTTTGAAAGACAGTATAGCACACACAGCAGTCAAACTGTCTGACAGCTGGGGTTAATGTCCCAGCGCCATTACCAGCCTGACTGCTCTGTGCCTTAATCTCTGTATCTCAAAACTGGGGATGATATCCATACCTATTTCCTGGCGATGGCAGGGTTTGAGAAGACACTACACAGTAAAGACTTATTGCATTTAGTCTGAGCTCAGTAAAATGGAGCAAAATAAAGCAGGAGGAGGAGGAGCCATAATGAGATGGGTTTTTACCGTTTATTTTGAAGAGGAATTGGAAAGACTCCTCTGAGGAGCTGAAACTCAAATGAGGTGAAGGAATGAGCTATGAAGAAAAGGTACCCTAGGCAGAGCAGATATGGGAGAAGGACCTGGCAATCCACTCCCAAGTAAATCCCAAAACAGTCAGCCATTGAAAACCCTATGAGGGTCGCTATGAGTCAGATACCGACTCGACAGCACCAAACAACAACAAAGGCACAGCAGACAGGATGCACAAAGGCACGTTCAAGGAACAAAGCAGCCAGGGAGGCTGGACCGGAGAGAAGGCAGTGGTGGGAAGACATCAAGTTCTACTCGTACATGGCGAGACTTTGGGTTTTGTTCCAAGTGTGATGGGAAGCCACCTGTACATTTTGAGTAAGGGAGTGGGATGATATAACATCCTCATGTGTTTCTGGGTGACAACAGACATTAAGGTACCAGGAGTAAGGGCACAGAGTAACCAGTGAAGAAGCTGCTTCATCTACCCAAAGTCTGAAATGATGGGGATTTGCCCAGTAGTGGCAGGAAAGGCAGTGCACATGGTCAGAGCTGAGCTCTACTTTGCAGATACAGCTCACAGGACTTGCTGTCAGGGCATTCATTTCCTTGTTCATTTACTGTCTGTGTCTGGCAGTAGAAACTGATCTCCAAATGGGCAAAGTCTTGATTGATTGATTGATTGATTGATTGAGTTTTGGTAGTACTGAGAGCTGAACCCATAATTATCATTGCTACTGTTCTTATAATTAGCTCTTGCCCAGGACATACGATGTGTCAAGGACCAAACTAAGTGTCTCTATGCACCCTTTTATGAATCCTAATTGTTTGTTGTAGTTAGGTGCCATCGAGGGGGTCCAACTCATAGTGACTCTATGTACAACAGAATGAAGCATTCCCCAACACTGTGCCATACACACTGTCTTTATCCTAATTCCCACCCCATTGGGGGGGCAACAAGTGCCTCCATTTCATAGAGGAAGAAACAGGGACTTCCTGAGGCTGAGTCTCCATCCCAAGGTAAGAAAACTGCATCTGAACTTGGGTCCACCTGACTCCCACATCTGCACTCTCACTTTCCAAGCGCTCCTCTTCGTGAGATTACAGAGCAGAAAGATGGAAGGCAAGGGTTACTGCTTCAGTATTCCTTTATAGACCAGCAACAATCCCAGGAAAGGTGGAAACTCATAAAGAGCCTTGCCGCAATCGGACAGTGTGTCCGCACTTTGTGCATGCTATAGGCCAATGTCCTACCATTGAGCTGCATCCCCCAGCAACATCCTCCTCCTTCTTTTTTGAATTTTGAGTGCCAGTCATGCCTCTGGCCTTGAACATGTGATCCTCCTGCTTTTGCCTCCTGAGTTACTGGGATTAGAAGTGTGCAACACTGCATCCAGCTTAACCATGTAGATTCCCAGTGGCCCTTCGGAGCACAGACCAAGGAATTTTTTTTCTGTGGTGGTAGAGATGGAACCCAGGGCCTTGGGTATGATAGGTGAGCAATTTACCACTGAGCTACATCCTCTGCCCCAGGGAAGAGGCTTTGAGATTTTATTTCTCTGATTTTTCTTTTCATTGCCCAAGCACAGTTTCTAAAATAGTGCCAGCACTCAGTACATATTTATTATGTATTTGTTTAATGAATAATACATTGACTATGGGATGTGAGGGAAAGAGAGGTGTCAAAATGACTCCTTGATGGGGTTGACTTTGCCCACACACCCGTATCCTGACTCATTATCATGGTCAACTTTATTCCTATGTTCTTCTCAGGATAAGTGGATGAAATATATATGGGGGGGGGCTGGGATTTAGCTCAGTTGGTAGAGTGTCGCTCTGCAGTCTCTGAGTTTGATTCTCAGCATCACAAAAAACAGAAGGACATAGCACCCCACTCCCCAGGCAATCCTGAAACAATCAGCCATTGAAAACCCTATTAGGGTCACTATGAGTTGGACAGGACTCAACGGCACCTAACAACAACAACATAGAAAGAGAGAGAGAGAGAATATCATCCAAGAATTTATATGTTGTTGTTGTTGTTGTTGTTGTTGTTGTTAGGTGCCATCGAGTCGGTATCCGACTCATAGCAACCCTCATAGTATTTTCAATGGCAGATTGTTTTCGGGATTGCCTTGGGAGTGGATTGCCAGGTCCTTCTCCCATTTTTGCAGTGCTGGGAATTGAACTCAGGACCTCAGGGACTGCAGCGCAGCGCTCTACCGACTGAGCTAAATCCCAGCCAAGAATTTATATAAGCTCTGTAAATTAAGACCTAAAGTATTTTGCCTAATATAGTCAAACGTGATGATAACAATAGACACATTTATGTCACATTTACTGTGTCAGGTCCATTGCAAAGTACTTTATAATTCCAGAAGTTCCTCACAGAATTAGCAACTATTGATGTCCTTATTTTACAGAGGAGGAAAATGTGCCACTATAAGCCATTCAGCCAGGAAATTATGGAACCAGGACTCAAACCTATGTTTATTTGATGATAAAGGCACCACTCTATATAAGTTCAAGAGCCACATAACTCACTGTGTTATAACCACCCATGTTTCTCTTACCCTCCTGGGTTAAATAGATAAGAACAACACAAGGGATCATGAATAAATGGCTTGGCTTTTATTAGGCTGAAGAAGTAGGGTGAAAGTCAAATAGATAACCTTTAATGAAATATGTACCAGTGAGCCGGGTGTGGTGGCACACGCCTGTAAGCGGCTCAGGAGGCGGAGACAGGAGGATTGCGCGTTTGAGATCAGAGACAGTCTGTGTAACTTAGCGAGACCCTGTCTCAAAAAAGTTAAAAAATGGGCTGGAGGCAGCAGCTCAGTGGTCCAGCACTTGCAAAGCACGCAAGCATGAGGCCCTGGGTTCAACCTCCAGTACCGCAAAAAAAAAAAAAAAAAAAAAAAAAAAAAAAGTACCAGTTAGCTTGAACATGTGATAGTTTGTGTTGTTAGAACAAATTGCAGAGACCCAAGAACTGATCTCTACTATCTATTCAAAAGATTCAGAAGCTAATATAGCTTATCTTTCTTTTTTGTCCAAATCAGTCAGAAATGGCCTAAAAGTTGGATAATCCCTCCTTATACTGCATACGTCACTGGTTATCTTTGATTACCTTTTCAATGTTTTCCATCATATTAATGACATGTTGATCAAGGCTTATTCAATTTCCAGTGCTTACTTATGAAATGTTTTATATGTAGCATATAGGTAACACTGAACCACCAACTGAGACAATGTATGGCACTGGTAGAAGAGAAATTAAAACTCTTAAGAACCTCCTATTGTGTTAAAATTTCAAAGGCTAATAAGTTGTTTTCTCCTGAACTTTCATAGGAATGTAGCCTTTTTTCCCTTTTGCTTCCTCCCCCACTCCAGTAGTGAAGGGCTGAAGCTAGGACTTTGCACATACTTTGCAAGCACTCTACCACTGAGCTGTACCCCTAGCCCATTTTAACCTTTTATTTTGAGACAGGATCTCACTAAGTTACAAAGGCTGCCTCTGGCCTCGAACTTGTGATCCTCCTGCCTCAGCCTCCTGAGTTGCTGGAATTATTTATTCAAATAAGTATTTGAAGTATTAGGTGCTTTTAGAAATGATTTAACACTTTTGAATACTAGAATATGTGAAACAATCACAAAACCAAACATTTCGTATTCAATATGAAATGTGTATATACATGTGTACACATAAAAAAATCAGGAAGGGCAGGCAAAGAATTTTGATCTCTTTTAATTTTCAGCTATTTGATTGATCATGGACCTACTGTTTGGACAGTACTAAGGGTTCTGTCAATATGATTCTGAGGGTTTAAGACCAAGCCCTGGACAGAGAATTATGAGACATGGCAAGAATAAGTCACATGTAGAAAGCCAAGACAGAGATTTTTCCGTTTTCTAACATGCTGTTGTGGTTAGGTTCTGTCTAGTCAGGTCCAACTCATATTAACCCCCCTAGAGTTTTCAATGGCTGATTGTTTTAGGATTGCTTCAAGAGTGGATTGTCATGTACCTTCTCCCATTTTTGTGCTGCTGGGGATTGAACCAGGGTCCTCAGAGAGAGTGGAGTAACACTCTACTAATGAGCTAATCCCCAGCCCATTTTCCAACAGAGACAGCTCAAAAGGTTCAGTATCACTTATCCCATATCAAGTCATGATGGCTTTTTAGTACCACTTTGTCTCATTTTTAAAAGAGATATATAATAAGAGGTATATAATAATATATATATATAAGATACATAATAATATATATAAGAGATATATAATAGTAAGGGCCAGGAGAATTTAAAACTACCACACCAATAGCTAACATTTTGGGATATTTATGCTAGGTACTATTCTAAGAATTTTAAATGTATTGTCTCAATCCTCACAACAACTCTGCAATGCAGATAGTATTAATATTGTCACTTTTCAGATAGGACAATGTGTACTGTGAAACTGAATGACTTATACAAAGGAGAGATCTCTATGCAGGCAATCTGGCTCCAAAGTGCAGATTCTTAACTATTATGCTCTAGTGTCTCCCAATAATTATAACATAATAATTTAAATAACATCATTTTAAGCTCTTAGAATGTGCTATGTCTTCTTTGAACCACTTTATCTTTTATCTCATTGAATCCTTCCAATAACCCCATGAAGTTGGGTTTGCTATCCCAATTTCGTAGGTGAGAAGCTTAAAACTTTAAAAAGCTTTAATGTATTTGTTTCTACTTTCTTCTCCCAATTGAGTTGATGTTAGGAGACAGAAATAGAATGAATGCTTGAGAACACAGAATCTCAAGAGTGGAAAGAAATTAAAAACAGCTAAGCCCAATGCTGATATGAGGCTTAACCACCCCCTCTATTATCCCTGATTGGGCTTGAACCTCTGCATGCCAGGTGGTTCCTTCTATTTGAAGGGTATCCAACCTTTTGGCTTCCCTAGGCTATATTGAGTAAAGAGGAATTGTCTTGGGTGGAACATAAGTTATGGAATATACTTAGTGCACATACATAATAAAGGAGGTCACAAAGAAAATGCTAACAAACACATGATATTAAAAGATTTTGTGAGGTCACATTACTAGCTGTCCTGGGGTACTATGGGCCACAGATTGGTTGTGCCTGTTCTAGACCTTCCTCTCTTGATAGAAAATTTGAATTCTATTTCAAATTGGAAAAGGAAAACTGATCCTGATTTTAAGGAAGCCAATGTAAAACAAAAGGAAGCCGTTTATTAAGAAACAATCCATGGGAAAGAGTTTAAAGGCTATGAGAATTTAAGACTACCTCCAACGCTACTAATTTTCCAAACAATAAAATCTGAAGAAGAGATAGAGACACAATCCAAACTATAGGAAAAATGACTAGTAGAGATGACTCTGCCCCTGTAGAGAGCATACAGGGTTTTATAGCCAGATATGGAAATGGTATACATTACTTCTGCCCTATCCTATTGGCCAGATGACAGCCAAATGGTTCAACCTAACTGCAAAGAAGGCTGGGAAGTGTAGTCTTCCTGGGTAACTAGGAAGAGGAAAATAAAACAGGTTTTGAGAAACATGAGAAATATATCATATGTATCCTCAATTACAATGATTTGTACAATTCTATCTCTAGATTTCCACCCAATATTTGAGGGGGAATTATGTAAATGAGCCACATGAACTACATTCCTAGCACCTAACACTTGTCTTAACGTTTTATAGGGAGGACAGCAAATATTTCTTGAGCAAATGGGTGAATTAGTCTCACAAGTTTGGACATGACAAGTCTATCACCTGGTAAGCCTAGGACACAGAAACAGGTAAAAGAAATTCCCCTTGACCTGGTTCCCCTCCAACCAATTTCCATTTCTTTTCCAGAAATGTTACAGCTAAAGGTTTCTTTGAAGAGTATAGAATGGTGGGATAAATTCAAGAACTTAAGACAAAAGGTTTATTCTTAGCTGTAACACTTTCTAAGTATGTGATATTTAGCAAAGTCCTTGACCTCAATGGACCTCATATTGCTCATCAATAAAAGGTGATGGGGATACATAAATGGAGACTATCCAGGGGCCCATCCAGCAGTCCTTTCCCTTTTTGGATAGCATAACCCTCACTGTTTATAGGTGGCAATGTGCTCACCCCCAAGGGATTAATTATGACAGTTTAAGCCAATGATGGCATCCTCTTCTTTTGATGCTACTTAGCCTAAAGGTAGGTCTGTGAACAGGCTATGGCCTATGAAATTAAGGAGCAGTCTGCTGGAGGCTTTGAGGAAATGTTTGTCCTCCCTGATAAAAGAGAAATCTGCGTGAGGAAAATGCTATCCATTCCTTTCTTCTTGGGATGCTGAAATGTGAGACTATGACACTTGGAGCAGCTGCATTTTGCCTAGGACCTTGAGAGAAGATATTGCAAACACACTGAAGATCTAGCACAAAGACAGAAAGAGTCAGGGTCCTCAGTGACATTGCTGAGCCTCTGAAATAACCCTGGCACAACCTATTTCCAGCTTTGGTGTTACATGAAAAAAAATGTATTATCGTTTAAACTGCTCAATTTGCATATCCTGTTACTTGCAGCCAAGAACATTCCAAACTGAAACAAAGTACAGTGGATGATTTTCAAAGGTTTGTCCACTCCAAAATTACCAGAGTCCTAAAAAATACTTCAAAAGACAAAAAATACAGGTAACACTCCTGGAATATGTAAAAGGAGAGGAAAAGTTTAAATGGAGGAAGAAACAATTGATGGTGGCTAAACCTAGATATATCAACCAGGTGACAAGCATGACTTGAAGAGCTTAAATGCAAATTGGAAGCCCATAGAAAGAGAAAAGTGGGCCAGGTCCCTAAGGAGGAGGTAAGAATGCTGGGGCAAGTCTTAGGAATAGAATTAGAAGATAAATATAACCTGACCAAAGGCACAACTTCATCAAAAAACAAATGATCATTTTAAAAAGTCTTTTGAAATTATATTCATTCAAAGTAAGTGCTAACCTTTGATAAGTAAAAGAGTACTAAACACAGGTGACTTTAAAATGATCCCTTCCCATTTAAATTTTATGCGTCAATGGTTGCTTTTTTGTAACTGTCAGCTTTCCAGAAAAGATCTCCTATGGCCAGACAATTACAACAAAGGGAAAGTCAAACCAGAATATGGAATAAAAGAGTTGAATATTGTCTACAAATCTTATACAAAACAAACTTTTTCACTGCTTGTGTCTGATACAGTAATTACCTTTTTTATATAGAAAATTTATGAGCTTTTTCTGGCACTGTATCTGATATTTATAAGGTACTCTATAAACATTGGTTGAATCTGATTTTGTATACATACTTTAAGTAACTCTGCTCTATTTAGAGCAATAACCAAAACAAATAGAAGGGCATCAGCAGGCAATGAATACATAAGAACACTTCTGAGGTCTTCCAGAAGGGTCATAAAGACCTCAGGTCCCACTTTGACCAACAGATCAAATCAAGTACCCTGGTATTTGGGTAATGCACAGAGGGTTGTAATAAAAATGATTGCTGTTTATTGAGTGTTCACTATACACCACACATTATACATTCATTTTCTCATTTAATGCTAAAAATAGTCCTCTGAACCTGGAATCTTTATATGCTCATTTTACAAATGAAGAAGCTGAGAATTATGTTCAGTCACCTCACCAAGATCAGTCTGTTTAGAGCAGCAAAGCCAGGGCTCAAGCCTCGTTCTTACTCAAAAATTGAAAAATCCCTTGCTTACCACTGTACTTCACTGCCTCTGAGAAAGATAAAAAGAAGAGAAAGATGAAAAAGAAGAGTGAGTTCTGTAACAATCAAGGCAAAAAAGAAAGTTCCTTCTCAGACAGGATCAAAGAAGTGGAGGCTAGGAGAAGGAACTGGAAATCAAACAAAATCTTCCTTGGAGAGTCAAGAGAATTAGAGAAGGGAGATGACTCAGCATAGAGCTCAGATAGAAACAGGTAAAAGTTAAAAAATAAAATGTAGACTCCTGAAATAATCAAGAAGGAAAAGGAACTGGGCAAAGATCAGTTGAATCCAGAAATCAGTGCATCTGGATTTCTTTGGCAATACAGAAAATCTCAAAACAAGTTTTTACCTCTTATATTGGATTTTTTTCTAATTCAGCTTTTTTGATATCTGATGGAACTCTCATTCTGCAGAAAGCAAAAACATTTGATGAATCCTCCACTTGCCTTGTTAGCAATTTCTTCTTTTAGAAGATCGAGAGAGCAATGATGAGGGCCATGTGACTGGGGGTGGGAGGGATTGTGCTGATGAGATCAGATTTTCAAAGGGCAGGAATGAGAAGAGGAAATGAGGGACACATAATCAAGAGTGGATGTACAAACACTAGCAATGCTCCATAAGAATAATGTCTATGAAGCTACAACTCCAAATATCAGAAGATGATAAAAAAAAATACTAAACAATTAAAAAACAGATTCTTGCTGGGTATGAAGCCCATGCCTATAATCCCAGCACTCCAGGAGTGGAGTCTGGAGGATGGAGAGTTCAAGATTGGTCTGGCCTACAGAGTGAGACCCAGTCTCACACAAACCAACAAACAAAAAAATTATCTTTATTTGTACAGAAAAGAGACCTGATGCTTGGGATTGAAAACCTAATGCTAATAGATGAATAAAAGAAAAAAGCAACAAATGGAAACAAATGCCAAAATCAAATGAGAATAATTTTTTACAAAGAGACTAAAGACAAGTGTGAATGAGATCTAGAAGGACCATAGAAGAAGGTACAGAAACACTGGGGAGGCAATACAGAGCTATTATAATCCCTAGGCTTGCAAGGACCCAAAGAGAGAGAAGTTAGTAGAATCTGGAAGGAGAGAGGGTTATGTAAAATACTGAAAATCAAGAGGAACAGTCACCTGTCATAGAAGGACATGGCAAACCTGAGGCTACCTTGCAAGAATGGAGCCAGGTGCACAAAGCCCTGATCTTTGTTCCATCCTTCCTCCAATCTCTGACCAGATTCCCCATTAGCTAAATGTAGCTGGGAACTCAAGGATTAGCAGTTGCCTTTTTCTTTTCCTTTTGTGTAGAATGGACAGGAAGCTTCCTAGGGCAGGGAACAGAGTAGAAAAGGATAAGAGTGGATTAGGGGATTTGCAGAATATAGCTGGCAACTGCCTCAACAACTCTATGCTTCTAAATATGCATAAAGTAGATACTGGGCTAGGGCTTGGTTCCATTAGTAGGGTGCTGTTCTGTGCTCTCTGACGCCCTGGGTTTGATCCCCAGTACCACAAAAGTGGGAGAAGAACATGGAAGTCCATTCCCAAAACAATCTCAAAACAATCAGCCATGGAAAACCCTATGAGAGTCATCATGAGTTGGACCCAACTGGATGGCACCTAACAACAATAACAAAGTGGATACTAAACAGTAACAGGAACATATTTGTAAAGCACAAAGTCTTCCCCCAAACATTTCCCTGGCTCTAACCACTTCTGCTTCCTTTAGCTATACTTATGTGTCAGCCAGTGTTGATGGTGCAATTCTTCTCCAATTCTGCAAAAATTCTTGGTACAAAATGCCTTCTTTCTAGATGACTGCAATGAAACCAGTTTTGTAGGCCTCTCTAGGTTTTGTGGGGTGAGAAGAACCACATGTCCAATTACTTTGAGGCCTACAGAAGAGAGAGTTGATACCAAAGTTTCGTCTTTCTCTCCTGTTATTTCCTCTTGGTTCTAGGAAGCAGTTGCCCAGCAAGGGACTACATTTCCCAGGCTCACTTGCGTCTGCAAGGGGTCAGGTGGCTAGTTCTGCCCAATGGGATGAAAGCAAAAGTGATAACGCATCTCCATAGAGCCAAGGAGGATGGTTAAGTGTGTGGATTGACCTCATAATCACTGTCCCTTCCACAGCAATATAAGTCATATGTAAAGATGGTGGAGTCACCAGATGGAAAGACTCTAATCTCTAAATTACCATTCACATGAAAGCTACACAAGAGAATCATCAGATCAGGAATATCTGCATTTTGAAAATGAGAAGTGAAGTTTTTCTACATGAAGAGTGGCTGGTTCTTTGTTACAGGAGTCAGCCTATCCTGAACAACGTAAGACCTTTTACTCTGCAGTTACTTCCTGTAATCCCACTTTCTAATTTTCCATCCTTGGCTTCAAATTGTAGTAACTGGAATAAAAGACTAGGTTTGAAAATTGTCTACCAGCTGCCTCACCAAGATTCTGCTGCATAACCATTTTGTGTCTGAAGCATTGGCACTGATGTTTTTGTTGTTAAAGGACAGCCTAATTATTTCCTTTGGTTAAGTCACAGTTTGAGGCAGTTCTGGAACCAAAAAGAATATGGAGTATTTGAGTCCAAGTTCTACCACTTACTTATGCTGCCTGACCTTGAGCAGATCTCATCAGCTCTGGTCTCTTGTCAAACAAGGATATTAATAATGCTTCCCTGTCAAGTTGTTGTGAGGATCAAATAAGATAAGGGACATGAAAACATTTTGTTTGCTATAAAGCCTTAGACAAAATTAGTTCTCATCTCTGTTAAAAGAGAGTCAAAGTTGTGTTTGCCTTTGAGATCATTCTCCCTAGTCATGGTGTTATCAAGATAATTCCCACCCTCTCCTTTTCTTTGATGGTCAGGTTTACTTCCCTCTATTCTCACCTCTACTAACAAGAAAAGTAGTTCTCTTTATTGTTTAGAATTTTTGCAATTTGAGTTTTGCCCAGGGAAGAATGGCTTTTAGAAACAGGTCTAAAAACAAATTAATAGGAAAAAAAAAAAAAAAAACCTTCTATACATTTTAGGGCTGAGATTTATAATAAAGCTTTTTCTTTGCCCTGGGTTGTGGATTCACATTAAAGTCGTTGAATTTTCCATATGCAAACACACACACACACAAACCATAGGCAAATAGCCTGGGTGTTTTGTGTTTTATTTATTTCCAAATAGAATATTTTTTTTTCTGTTTTAAATTTTCTCTATATTTATTAGTGGGGGCTGGGCTTTAGCTCAGTTGGTAGAGTGCTGCTCTGCATGTTCCGAGGCCCTGGGTTCAATCTCCAGCACCGCAAAAACGGGAGGACCTGGCAGCCCACTCCCAAAACAATCCTGAAACAATCAGCCATTGAAAATCCTATCAATAGCAGAGAAGCACTGACAGAGTGCTGGGCATGGCACAGTGTAGTCTGCAGCCCTAACACTGTGGCATCAAATCCCACCTGACCTTGGAAGCTAAGCAGGGTTGGCCTGTTTAGTCCTTGGATGGAAGACCACCTGGGAATACCAGGTGCTGAAAGCTAGGGAGAAAGACCTGGTAATCCATTCCTGAAACAATCAGCCATTGAAAAACCCTATGAATAGCAGAGAAGCACTGACATAGTGCCAGGCATGGCACAGTGTCGGGGAGTGTTTCATTCTGTTGTACATAGGGTCGCTATGAGTCAAACCCAACTCAGCAGCACCTAACAACAATATATTTATTAGAAAGCTTTTTAATTGCTATTTTTTAATTCAAGAGACTAACAGTAGATCTGGTTCAACCTTCTTGATTTATAAATAAAAAAATAAGAAGCCCAGATATATTTCATGACCCAATTTAAATATCAATTTCTCCAATGGACTTTCCAAGTGTCCTCTTCCTCACAGGCTGAGCTGGGCGCCCTTCCTCTATCATAGCACTTCTTGGTTGTAGCATCAGATTCTGAACTACTTGCAGGAAGAAACCAAATCTTTTCCACATCCCTTAGACCTTTGATCATGTAAATCCTGAGCATCTTTTGCTTCTGCCCCCTTGGCCAAAACTGTGTCACATGATCTCTAGCTGCAAGGCTGACGTGGAAGGAGAGTACAGTTGTCCGTCAATATCTGTGGGGTTATAGGGCCTGCCTTGGATACCAAAATCTACAGATGCTCAAGTCCCTTTTATAAATGGCATAGTATCTTTATACAACAAACACACACATCTTCACACGTACTTAATCATCTCCAGGTTGTTTTTAAAACCTAATACAATATAAGTATCACATAAATAGTTGTTATACTGTATAGTTTAGGGAATAACGACAAGGGAAAATGTCTGCACCTGTTCAGTACAGACACAACTACTGTCGGCCTGACCGCATAGTACATGAATAAGACCTGAGGTGAATAGTTAAGCAAGTGCTGGAGAGAGATGGAGGATCTGTGAAGTGGAGGGAGGGTACAGCAGAGCATGCCTGCACATCACTTCATTTGTGAGGATTCAGGATCATGTTCAGTGTAATGGCGAATTCAAGTTTTGCTTTTTGGACCTTTCTGGAATTGTTTTTCAGGTATTTTTAACCCACAGCTGTTTGAATCTCCTGACATGAAACCTATAGATAAAGAGGGCTGATTGTATTAAGCTGAGCAGATCACCTCCCCAGACAAAGTCAGGACCCTAGGAGAAACAAAAGGGGCATGAATATTGAGTTGGCTATTCACCGTGTCTGCTGTAGCCTCTGACATGGTTGGAGCTCAATAAATGTTTGTAGATTGAATGTCAGCTACAAGCATCCAAGCTTGAATGAGAAAGCTAAGGTTACCCCAGTAGTAGAACAAGGGCTAGGACGTAAGTGTGCGGAGTTCTAGCCTACAGCTCTTTCTACTTCCTAGTACTACCTTAGCATCATAAATCTACTAACATGAGTTTCTGCATTCTTTTTCAAGAGTCTCTGCACTCTCTCTGCAGTGTATGAATTTCCCTAAAAGATATGCAATCGATCCTATTGGCGCTTTTCTCTCCAATTTCTCTGTAGTATTTGCCCAGAGACTTCAGTAATAGGAATGTGACATTGATGGGAATCTAATAAATATAAATCTTTCAGGCAGGTGAGGTTTTCCAAGTTTTTGGCTTCTTACTTCTGGACTCAAATCTATTATGACAGATAACTCTATCTCACTGAATACCACAGTTATTAATAACTTGCCCTGCTGAATAAATCAGAGACCCTTAAAAACTGTGGAGTAAGCATTTGTTATGCACATATGGGATTTACCAAGTTTCCGCATTTGAAGATCTAATATTAGGATTCACATGTCGTACAAGGCTTTCCAGAGGAAAAGACACTTTGCATCTTCTTGACTTTGAAAATAAGGGTATGCTTTACATGTGCAAGGTCTATGTGAGTACAGTGATTTTAAATAAATCACCAAGAAACAAGGTTTCTATAAACTACCAGAAACATTTTCAGAATAATTTCAAATGCAGAGGAAAAAGTCAGTGTAAGGATTTACTTTCAGGAGTGGATCCAAAGTTAGTAAGTGGTACTTCATGTTGTGCCCTGATAGTACTTAGCAGTGCGCCTTATGGAACTCATTCAACATTGGGGGGTTTTGGTTCTGTCACCTGTAAGAAAAGAATGTTATACCAGATGATCTCCAGCACCTTTTCCTCCATTCCTGGTCCATGTTTAAATTCTGTGATGATGCACTGAAATCAAGAGGGTGAATTTGTAGAGTTACATGATGGCCAAATCCTGAAAAGAGTATGGTAAACTTTTGCCAGTGTCACATTTTTGTTTTAAGGTGATAATTTTAAATTTTTTATTTGGCATGGATTTATTATTACTACTTGTTTTTTGAATTTACAGACTTAGGAGAGAACAATCCCTGGAGAAAGACATGTTTGGGAGAGTGGCAGGTCAATGAAAAAAAGGAAAACCCTCCACCAGATGGATTGACACAGTGTCTGCAACAATGAGCTTCAACATAAAGAAGATCATGTGCCTGGCACAGAATTGGGAAGTGTTTTAATCTGCTGTACATAGGGTCACTATGAGTCGGACTCGACTTGATGGCACCTAACAACAACAATCACTAAAAAAATACCTTGAAGTCTATATTTTTTCACTGAACATTTTATCATAAATAATTTTGCACATTTCCACAAAGTCTTCATAGTCATGGTTTTGGTTGTGCCACATTGTTACATTCATGTGTTATACTGCACAATTGGACCCATGACTCCCTTCCTCTCACACTTCACATCTGATTCCTCAGTGAATCCTATCAGCTCCATCTTCACATTATATCCAGAATCCAGAATCTGACATCTCACCGTCTGCATTACCACTATCCTTGACCATCGATGATGATGCCTGGATTATTTTCACGCTTTTCCACCTGGCATCTTTACTTCCATACTTACTCCAATAGTGTATGTTTTACAGTGCTTGGAGAAGTCTTTCCAAAACAGGAAGTCATACTTTCATCCTCCTTGTCTCGAAATTGGCCAATAACTTTCAAACATAAAGCATTCCAAGTACTTCCTGTGACCTTCAGTATCTACACCACCTGGTTTCCCTGCACCTTCTCTGATCACATCTTTGACTGCTTTTCACCTTCTCACTCTACACCCCATTGTGGCTCCCCTGCCACTCTTTCCAGAGCCACTCCTGTTGCAAAACTCTGCAATGGCTGCTGCCTGTGCTCCATTCCCGCTCCCCATCCTAGATCCTCATAGCTTCCTGTCTTATTATTTTCAACTCTCTGTTCCCAAGTCACTCCACTAGAGAGGTTTTCTCTCACCACTGTGTCTAAAATAGCAACTCCTCCAGGATTCTCTATGCCTTTTAATACTTACTTATCATCACCTGAAATGTTATTTGTTTGTAGACTCCCACTAACACCACTAATATGCACCAAGGGGACAGGGACTTTTGTTCATTGTTATAGCTCCCATGCCCAGAACAGTAGGTAATGGGTAAATATTTGCTTAATGAACTAATTAAACCATTTGCTGAGTCTAGAATGTAGGGCTATGAGTTTTGTGATAGAACAGTCAGGAGAGAATTTTAGGAGATGAGGCAAAACAAGCAAAGGGATTATATCGTGAAGATCCCTGTATGCTGTGCTAAAGCTTTAAATTTCAGCACTGCCTAATCAGGAGCCATAGAGAAGCTTTAATTAAGAAAATGACAAATCATATTTGCATTGAAAAAATAAACTCTGCCAACAATGGAGAGAATGCATTTGACATGGAGGAGATAGAAGGCAATGGGGAGGTTATTGCAAAAGTCCATGAGAGACAAAAATCAAAAAATAGAATTATGCCAGGTGCTACATCATATGTCAGTAATTCCAGCTACTGGAGAGGCTGAGGCAGGAAGATTGTGAGTTCAGGGCCAGAGGCAGCCTGCACAACTTAGCAATATCCTGTTTTGAAATAAAAAAATAAAAATCTGGTACAGTTCAGTGGTAGAGCACTTGCCTAGCATGCACGAAGCCCTGGGTTCAACCCTCTAGTACAGAAGAAAGATAAAATAAAATCTAATTACCAGGCTAGGAATATAGCTTAGTGGTAGAGTGAATGATTAGCATATGCAAGACCGTAGTTTCAATCCCCAGCACCAAAATGAAGAAAAGAAAAAGAAAAAGAAAAAAGAATTACCATCTGACCTAGCAATTCTACTTCTGAGTATATAACCAAGGTATTATAATAGGGAACATGAAGAGACCTTTATACACCCATGTTCATAGCAGTGTTATTCACAATAGCCAAAAGGCAAAAGCTGGAAACAACTCCTGTCCATCAACAGATGAATGGATAAACAAAAGGTAGTATATACATACATAAAGTGGAATGTTATTCAGCTTTAAGAAGGAAGGGAATTCTAACAAATGCTGCAAGATGGATGAACTTTAAAGATATTATGCTAAGTGATATAAGTAAATGAGCCACAAAATGACATATCCCATCTCATTTTACATATATAAGATATTTAGAGTAGTCAAATCCACTGAGATAGTCAGTGGAATGGAGGTTAATAGGGGCTGGAGAGAGGTGGGAAAAGGAGAGCTATTATCTAATGGGCCCAGAGTTGGGATTTTGCAAGATGATATAAATTCCGTCGGTGGATGGTGGTAATGGTTGCACAATATGATTGTACTTAATGTCACCATGCTATACTCTTAAAATGATTAATTTTATGTTGTATACATTTTACCACACTTTAAAATAAATAAAAGTCCAGGAGAAAGCCAATGCAATGCAGGATCTGAGTAATGGAAGGGAAAATAGTCAAGAGGGGACAGAGTCAAGAGACAGAAAGGAAATTAGAACCAGTAGAACTTTGAGATCCATGGGTTGTAGGGAATGAAGACAAGTGAAAGGATGATTTCCCAGTCCCAGGTATGTACCTGGAGTGGGGAAAGTGTCTCAACAGAAAAAGCAGGAGGAAGGCCAGGCACGGGGGTGCACTCTTTTCATCCCAGCACTTGGGAAGCTAGGCAGAAGAATCATAAGTTTGAGACTAGCCTGAGCCACACAGAGAGACTTTGTCCCCCAAAATAAGTAACTAAATAAAAAATTTTAAAGGAGGAAGGGAGAAAGAATGATTTGAGGAGGAAGATGAAAGATGACGAGCTCAGTGGTGAGCCTAAGTCAAGAGTTATTTGTGGATCTTTCAAGTGGAGATGCTCTGTAAGCTTCTGATATGCAATGCAGGCTCTGAAGGGAGAAGTCCAACCTGGAATTCAGATTTGGCATCCTTTGCACATAGTCATCAGAATGACAAATATCTCTCAAAGAGTATGTCTGAGAAGGAAGAGAAGAAGGAGTAAGGAAGAACCATGGACCAGAAGAGGAAGAAATGTCTTCAGAGAAAGACAATGAAGAATGAGTTGAAAAAGAGCCAGGGGCCACAGAGAGGAAGTCAATGGTTTTAAACTGGAAGAAGTCATTGGTATCAAAAGCTATAGCATGTTCAAGAAAGATAAGTACTGACGTGGATCTCTTGGATCTAGCAACTAGGAAGATCTTTGGAGACATGGACAGGAGTAAGTGGAGGAATATGGTAGATTTTAAAACCCAGTCGTATTCAGGCGCCATGGCACATGCCTATAATTCTACTGATTTGAGAAGCAGAGGCAGGAGGATTGCATGTCCAAGGCCATAGGCAGGCAGTGCAATTAGTGAGACTCTATTCTAAAATTGTGGCTGGGATTTATCTCAGTTGGTAGAGCGCTGCTCTGCAGTCTCTGAGATCCCGAGTTCAATTCCTAGCACCACAAAAATGGGAGAAGGACCTGGCAATCCACTTCCAAGGCAATCCCGAAACAGTCCACCATTGAAAACCCTATGAGGGTCGTTATGAGTCAGATACCGACTCGACAGCACCTAACAACAACAACAACAACATCCTAAAATTAAAAAAAAAAAAAGAAAGAAAAAAAGGAAATTTTAAAGGGGGCTGTGGGAGCAGCTTGGTGGTAGAGTACTCATAAAGTATGTGTGAGGCCCTGGATTCAACCTCTTGTTGTTGCTGTTGTTGTTAGGTGCTGTCGAGTTGGTGTCCGACTCATAGCAACTCTATGTATAACAGGTGAAACACTACTGTTGTGCTTCTCTGCTATTCATAGGGTTTTCAATTGGTTTTCAATGGCTGATTGTTTTTTGGGAATGGGTTGCCAGGTCCTTCTCCCAAGCCTGCAGAACCTGGTGTTCCCAGGCAGCCTCTCATCCAAGTACTAACCAGGCTCGACCCTGCTTAGCTTCTCCATTCTGATGGGATTGGATGCCACACTGGTATGGCTGCAAGCTCTCAACATCCTAGTACTGCATATATATATATATATATATATATATATATATATATATATATATGTGCATATATATATGCATATATGCATATATATATAACCAAATTGCAGTGAAACTACCACTGAACAGGAATTTGAGGAGTAAATTACAATATAAATATGTATTTTATATATACACACACACCATGGGTGTCAAAAATGTATACACATTTAAGAGATGTTATCCATGTATTACTTTTGGAAGTTGAATTGAATTATAGTACCAATGTGTAGCATGATGTTCACTCAAAAGATATTGTTAATCAAATGAATGCTAGCACCATCAAGCATACAGTGCATTTTAAAAACAGCAAAATGGGAAGTTTTCATCCCAAGATGTATATAAATTTTGTCACTCTGTGTGTGTGCATGTGTTCCTATAATGCAGACCTTTGATCCTGCTGAAAAATCTAATCACCATGTATTTTATGGTGATGACTTTGCCAAGTAACTTGGCATATATCCATCTACTTAGCCTTGAGTTTTTTGTTTTTTGTTTTTTTAAATCTGGTTTAAAAGAGATAGTATATAGGAGCTGGGGGTGTAGCTCAGTGGTCTAGTACTTGGCTGATATGTTGAGGCCCTGGTTTCAATAGAAAGAAAGAAAAAGAAAGAAAAAGAAAGAGAGAAAGAAAGGAAGGAAGGAAGGAAGGAAGGAAGGAAGGAAGGAGGGAGGGAGGGAAGGAAAGAAGGAAGAAAGGAAGGAAGGGGAAAAAAGATATCTGTGGTAGATGTGGTAGTGTTCTACTCATTATCCTTTCTCACTTTCTTTACCAGTAACAGAACTCAATTTTACTCATGGCAGCAGTATGTTCAGCTAAAAGTCAACTTCCCCAGCCTCCCTTGCAACTAGGCAGAGGGAAGTAGAAATCTTTAGGTAGAGTTTTCAAGAGAGCTCCATAAAGAAGACTAATTCACCAACAAGGTGCCTCCCTTTTGTTTCCTGTCCATTCTGCCTTTCTGGAAAGAGGATGTGATGGGTAGACTTATGGGAGCCAGACTGACCCCATGAAGCTACTTTGAGTATGAAAGTTATATGTTAAGGGTGATGGAGCAGAAAATATATCTAGGTCCATATATATCCCTTCTCTGAATTGTTGACCTGCACACTTCTTGTGTATGAAAGAATAAACCCCTATTTGATAATAGCTGGGTCACCGTTATTAGCATCTAATCACAATTCCTTACTGATATGTCATCTTAGACACCTGACGATGAATTACTATTCTATTCAGTTCTGGCCTTTTCCAAGAGCAGCCACTAAATTACTGCAATATTTAGAGCACTGGAAAAAACCAGCTGCTTGAAAAATATGTTTACCTGGTTACTGATGCTTAAAATTCCTGGGATAGTGGCCTAAGACTTATTTTACCACTCAAGATAATGTTAAATGGCAAACACCCTTGAAGGAGTTGTCTCAAGGATGAAAAGTTATTCTTGGAGCCCAACCTGGGTTTCGATCAGGGGTGGGGAAGGAATATGATATCAATGAATTCATGGGAGGAATGGGTCAGGAAAGGAGAGGAGCATCAAGCACTGTAACCAAGGCAACACATTCACCAGTTTTATTATTTGCCTCATAGTTGGCCCAAGTGATGGCCAATAGTTAAATAACTATTGTTTGCACAGTGCTTCAAGCACAATACCATGAATTTTATTTATATTATTTCATATAATCCTTACAACACTTTTGTGAGGTTAGGTGGCATTGTTCTCACTCTCATTTTACGGATAAGGAAACTGAGGCACAGAGAGATTAAATAAATGAGAGTTTTGAAATTTGAACTGAGATCTACTTCTGGTCAGAGCCTCTAGGCTCTAACTAATGATAGTTTTTTATAATAATAATAATAGTCAACTTTTATCAAGCACTTACCATGTGGCAAGCATTTTACATGTACTAAATTTAACAGCTCATGAGGTAGGTACAACTCATGTCCCTGTTTTATTGAAGAGGATAACAAGGCAAAGAGAGGGTAACGAATTCAGGAGACCCATAGTTTGAACTCATGTTTGTCTCATTCCAGACCTAATAAATAGTGAGGGGAGATTAGATATTTTTCTAAACTTTTTCAAGGTCCTCCAACTTTTATCCCACTAAAAAGCAAGAACACCTAGGGCTCAGCTCAGTTGGTAGAGGGAGTTAAGCTACTCTATGCTCCCTGAGGCCCTCAGTTCAATCCCCAACATCGCAAAAACGGGAGGTCATGGCAATTCACTCCCAAAGCAATCTCAAAACAATCAGCCACTGAAAACCCTATGAGGGTTGATACGAGTCTGCAATGACTCAAGGGCGCCCAACAACAACAACAAGCTGGAAAATAAAGGATACAATGCAGCACATCTTAGTTTTCTAATGCTATATTCCTGTTAAAAGCAAATACTGTATAAATCTACTCAGATGGGCATTAATGACACTTGAGAGGTGGGGACACCCATTATTCTCTTTATTTTACAAATTTACAAACATAAAAACTATGTGAGTGGCCTGACACTAATAAAGGCATCAAAATAACAGCTCCAGGAAAGAAAAAGCAGACCTGCCCCTTGATTCCAAATGAAGGATGATTTTCTGCATAATCTGGTGCTTGTAAATGTCTCATGGACCTCAGATTTAAAGAAATTTCTAAGATGAAACTTTATCTCCCCTCCTCCTCTCCTTCATTTGGAACAAAGTTTCATTTTTCACTTCTAAGGAATTCAATCTTCACAGCAGATGGCCTGGGTACAATGTGCATGCTTTACGCACAAGGGAGCTGGGCTGGAGATGCCGGGATGGGAGCTAGGGGCCATGGATCATACTGACATCTGAAGAGCGATTTGGAAGGAAAGGAGCAAGACCAGACCAGCGCTCTTTCTGCTATCAGCTGTTGCTCTCTGGCCTAGGCCGTGTTCATGTTCTACCAACAGTGAAGTACCGAGGGGTTGAAGGACACCATAGACACTCTGAGCTGAGGATGGATTGGCAGCCCAGTATATCCAGACAGGTCCCCTGAGAAGGTCCTTGGCCTCTCTGTGCTGAGTCCATGAGACAAACTGATTGTGTCTCCCTTTCTATTCTTTTCAATGATTCAAGCTGGAGGGCTCTGAAAAGAGACGCCTCTTGAGGCTGTGTTTGGTAACAACCCACAGCATTGCTGCTCTGAGGGGAGGTAGCTGCTTACCAGGGCCTGGTTACCTTGAGGGTCATCCTGGTTACTCAGCTATGTTAAATCCCTATCAATGCATGTGTTGGCGAACGCTGGGTTGTGCTTGAACCCAAGCTCTCTGAGACTTTGAAAAATAAAATTTAAATTAAAAATGAGAAACCATTTTCTACCTTACAAATATGTGATTTTTATATAGTAGTAAATGCTGAGAATGCATGGAATGGTTTTTAAATACTCAGTAGGGGAAAATAAAGATTAGCAAACAGCTTGGCCTGAGCCTTAAAAATATTCATATTTCTTGACCTAAAAATTAACTAAAAGCTGGGTACCGTGGGGCACTCCTGTAGTCCCAGAGACTCAGGAGGCTAAAAGAGGAAGTTTGGGAGTTCGAAGCCAGAGGCAGCTTGTGTAACTCACCCAGACCCTGTCTCAAAATAAAAAAGGAGAGTGCAGCCCAGTGGCAGAGCCCTTGCCTAGCATGTGCGAGGCCCTGGATTTAATGCCCAGAGAAAAGAAGTGAAGGAGGGAGAGAGGGAGGGAGGGAGGGAGGGAAGGATGAAGGGAGGGAGGAAGACCTGGATTGGTATATAAGTACTTTATGTTGTTGTTGTTAGGTGCCACCGAGTCATGTCCAACTCATAGCCACCCTTGTACGATTTTCAATGGCTGACTGTTCGGCGATTGCCTCAGGAGCGGATTGCCATGTTCTTCTCCCATATAAGTACTTTATAGCAAACACTTTCTTTTAAATCTGTCCAGAACAACTCCCACACATATTCATTGTAGAAATTCCCATCCCCTATGCTTCAAATGACATCTTCTCATCCATCATAGCACTCTGGCCACCACTGTTTGGAGGAAGAAGGCTGGCCTCCTGACCCAACTCGGCCCAACTGGACAGTTCCTACCTCCTTGGTAGTTACTTTTCAAGTTGGGTTTGTCTTTTGTACTTCAAATAATGCAGATGTTGATTGCAGCATTATTCATAATAGCACAAGTTAGGCATACAATGCCTTTCAATGTTGTTAGGTGCTGTGGAGTCGGTGTCTAACTCATAGCAACCCTACATACAACAGGTGAAACAGTATTGTTAGTGCTTCTCTGTTATTCATAGGGTTTTCAATGGCCGATTGTTTTTTGTTTGTATTTGTTTTGTTTTGTTTTGTTTTGGGGTGGGGAGAGTGAGTTGCCAGGTCCTTCTCCCAAGCCTACAGCACCTGGTGTTCCCAGGCAGTGTCCCATCCAAGTACTAACCAAGCCCAACCCTGCTTAGCTTCCAAGATCTGATGGATTGGATGCCACGATGGTACAGCTGCAGCCATCCTTCCAATGCAGGATTGGTTAAATAAACTGTGGTGCTGGTGCAGATTGAATGTTGTCTTAGGATTGGCATGATCAGCATCAAATATGCTGTGTAGTGTGTTCTATTTTTTTAAATAAGCTATCCTCCTTTCACCTACCATGTACTTTTCCTTCCCACACCCATTTCTCTCCTCCTATTCTGCAGCCGTACCACTGTGGCATCTGATCCCATCAGATCTTGGAAGCTAAGCAGGGTTGGGCCTGGTCAGTAGTTGGATGGGAGACCGCTTTGGAACACCAGATGTTATAGGCATACCATCACTGGGAGAAGGACCCAGCAACCCACTCCCCAAAATTAATCAGCCGTTGAAAGCGCTATGAATAGTAGAGAAGCACTAACAATAGTGTTTCACCAGTTGTATGTAGTGTCGCTGCCTGTAGCCGTAGCCCCATGGCATCCAATACTATCAGATCTCGGAAGCTAAGCAAGGTCAGGCCTCATTAGTACTTGGATGGGAGACTTCCTGGAAATACCAGATGCTGTAGGCTTGGGAGAGAGACCCGGCAATCTACTCCCAAAAGTCAATCTGCCATTGAAAACTCTATGAATAGCAGAGAAGCACTGACAATAGTGTTTCGCCTGTTGTACGCAGGGTCACTATGAGTCAGATGCCGACTCCATGGCACCTACCAACAATTCTGAAAAACTCCTACAAGGACTTATCTAGATTCACTGTCACCATTGCCCCCTCACTCTTTCAAGGATCTCCTTCAGCAGACTCTCTTCCACCAAAATTGTTCTTGCCAGAGTCACCAATGACTTTTCATATTGCCACATCTGTAGGCCAATTCTCAGTCCTCATCTTTCCCTTATCAACAGCATTTAACATAGTTAATGGCTTTACATGCTCTTGAAATTCTTCCTTCACTTGGCTTGTAAAACTTGACTCTTTCTTATTCTCCTGCTTCCCTGTCCAAGCTTTCTTGGTCTTCTTTTTTTCCTGGTTCTTCCTCATTCTCCCTACTTCTGGACATTTTAGTGCCTCAGAAGCCAGTCCTTGTATCTCTGATCCTTTCTTTTTCTACTTCCTTGATGGCCTCATCCTGCCTGGAGCCTTAGATTCCATATGTGCTGATGATTTTCAAGGTTCTATCTCCAGCATAGATTTCCCCTCTGAACTCCAGACTCCCACATCAAACTGCTCACTCTCTTTTTCCCTTCATATGCCTAAAGGCATATCAAAATTGTCAAAATTAAATCCTTCATTTCCCCTACACTCCAATAGTCAACCCTGAAACTTACTCTTCCTCCAGTCTTCCAGTCTAAGTAAATGGCCCACATATGAACAGTGGCTGCCCTTGAAGAGTAGAAGGACTGGAGATTTCTGTATTTATTGCACCATTGAATGAGCAGTATTGATCAGAGGAGAAAGGAATCAAATGTATTGCAGAAAGGAAGGAATTCAGAAATAAAAAGTAAACATGGATTTAAGCAATGGGTGCAAGACACAAAGATCTCATGGGGGAAGAAAAACAGATAAAATTAGCAAATGGAACCTGGAAACTGCAGATTGTTTACATCCTTGTGATTAGGAAGGCAAGGTAGCAAAAACAGCTGGAATTTGATCAAACAGAGCAACAGGACTATATGCAAGAGTGACAATCATAGTACTGGTCATTACTACATGTGCTTAGCCAGAGCATAAAGTGTACAGGGTTCTAGGCTTGGGGAAAATGACATCAGACTCAACTTAAAATTATCTCTCTTTAGGAATATTCCTTGTTATTGTTGTTGTTGTTGCTGTTGTCTTTGCTGTTGTTAGGTGCCACTGAGTCATGTCCAACTCATAGCATTCCTTAAGTAGCATAAAAAGTATTACTAGGGTAAGGGAGCAGAGAGAAGACTTGGCTCCCCATTCCTCTCTTATTTCAGAGAGATACGTGTAAACTTAACCCATGCTAAGGAAGGTGGTGTCTGCCAGGCCAGAGGAACACAGAATCGCATCCCCAATGCCTTTTGTGTCCCCAGCAGCTAGGAACAACTAATGTGACCATATAAGGCAACAATTCTGTGTCTCAGCTACTCAGGTCATCTAAGCTGAAGGTAGTTGCAAGCCTTGAAATTCTGCACCAGGGTAATCTTCCATTATCTGCACCTACACTTCAGGGCCAGGTGTTTTCTGTTTCTGCTTGCAGAGGGGCTTTTTGTAGTCAAGACTAACCATGGAGACTTAGATTGGCGGGGAGGGAAGCATACAAGAAGGTAAGGGGGAACCTATATGAATAATGTATATCAAAATGCATATATGGAAATGTCACAATGAAAAGCATGTCAGAATGAATCACATTAAAGTGTACATTAAAAATTTCCAATAAAAATAAATAAATTAATTAATTAAATAAAATTAAAAAAGACCAGCCATGGAAATCTACGTTAGTCAGGGTTCCAGAGATAAAGAATCAAGAGGAGATAGCTAGATAGAAATAAAGCTAGAGATAGAGATGTTAGAGAGAGAAATGTAGCAGGGGAAGGGATTCATTTTAAGAAACTGACTCACATGACTATGTTGTTGTTGTTGTTAGGTGCCATTGAGTCGGTATCCGACTCATAGCAACCCTCATAGGGTTTTCAATGGCTGAGTGCTTCGGGATTGCCTTGGGAGTGGATTGCCAGGTCCTTCTCCCATTTTTGCGGTGCTGGGAATCAAACTTGGGACCCCAGAGACTGCAGCGCAGCTCTCTACCAACTGAGCCAAATCCCAGCCCACATGACTATAGAGGCTTGGAAAGTTCACAGTCTGATGGGATGGGCCAGTAGGGAAGGAAAGAGGGGTGGTCTGAGTCCAAAAGCCATCTGGCAGCAGAATTCCTTCTTACTCAGAGGAGCTCAGTCTTTGCTCTATTAATGGTTTGATCTGTTTGGATGAGTCCACCTACATTATGGAGGATGATATGCTTTACTCAAAATCCACCAGTTTAAATCTTATCCAAAAGAACACTTTCACAGAAACATATAGAATAATGTTTCACCACATACCTGGGCACTTGACTCAGTCAAGCTGGCAGATAAAATGAACCATCACAACCACTTCACTTCAGCTATGGGATCTTTACTTCATGATGAGCAAACTGCATGCAAAGGAAGTTCAAAAAAACAGCACATGATCTAACTGGCTCCACCTAGGGAGGAGGTCAGGGAGAGGCCTGGGAAGCATTTGTGTAGTTGAAGGAACACGTGAGTTATTATAAATGGCTTAAATTGAGCCTGTGGACCTCAGAGTTTCTGGGTTCAAGGTGATGTTCTCATTTCTCCTACTGACTTCAGATTGAGTCCATGAAGATAATAAATCACATGGTTGCTTATCTGTATTGCTACACCTACTATTCCCATTGGCATTACTGCATTCAAGGAACCTTGGAATAGAGCATGTCATGTGTTGATGTGCAGATATTGGCCTGGGACCACAGCCACTGTAGTGACCTGCCGATTTGTTGGCTATAGTCCAGGATGGCTGAATCTATCAAACATGCTTTTAAGAGAGCAAGAAAACAATGCATATTGTGTTATTTTATAAATTTCCTACAAAATATATATTTAACATAACAAATAGAATGAAATAGTTTTAATTAATAAATATAAAAGTATGTACTTGTTGGAGAAGAGAAGAACAGAGAGCAAGGGATCAGGAAACAAGCAAATACAAATAGCAGAACCAGGAAAGACATGAAATGAATTTCTCCCCTTAGAAGCTTCCCCTGTGCTGCCCTCAAGTCACAGGCTGAACCTGAATCCTTTGTTCTTGAGTTTGTGCCATTAATTTAATCCTGAATCCTTTATTCCTGATGTTACCTATTATTTGATCCTTACCAGTTTCTGAGCTTGACCTCTAAGATTGAATCTGATTAATTTCATAATAAATGTTAAGAAGAAAAGTCTGAGACTTTTCCCCTGGTAGATGAGTGAGGTTGACTTTCTAATATTGATTTCTTAAGGTTATTTTGCCATTTCTTGTTTATAAAACCATAAATTCCAGGGCTGGGTGATATCTTAGGGTTCACTGAGTTCAATCCTTTGGGGATTAGGAAACTGACATTCAAAGGGCGTCAATGACTTCCTCAAGACATGGAGCAGAGATGAACTTGAGGTCCAGCTTGTCTCATTTCCAGTGTCCTGTGTGCTGCCTTACAGGGAGGAAAGGCAAGCACATCATAGGGAAGAGGCAAAATCCCTTCCTGCCGACAGAGCAGGCACATGACTCCTTCCACATACTGCACTTTTGTTACTCTGGGAATTAATGGCTCAATTTGGTGTTGAACAAAATGGCTCACGTGACCTATCTGGTCCAAGTGAAAGATCAGCAAAAAGGAGATGGGGGCTTCTCTAGATGATCATCAGGAGCAGTCCCTGAATGGCTAAGACAAACATATTAAGCCTTTTTTGCAAAGCCAATTTTGGGCGATGGTCTGATTGCTGGATAAATCACACCAGGAAATTGAAATGAGTGGTGAAGAGGGCACAGACAGAGTACATTACAGGGTAGCAAACAGCCCTCTACACCTTTAGAGAAATTGCTGGATCAGAAGCAATGAGGGATCATACAGAATGTCCAGGGAAATAAGGAGAGACAAGGAAAAAGAAAAGAGCATATATGAGATACATAAATCAAAAGGATAAATTGATGTTAGAAGTGGTACAGAATGAAAAGGAAGTGAGAAACTTGACAGCTGAAGACAAGGCTAAAAGGGGATAGAAGACCTCAGGGGAAACAAAAACCCCAGAGTTCACTAACCTCTCATTGTTTCCTTGACTTGGGGATTTAGTCACAGTTTGGGGGTTTGTTTGTTTGTTTGCTTGTTGCCCAATTAGACCCACATGATCACAAAAGTACAGAATGCCTGTCCTTTCTCTTTGCACACAGAATGCAAATTAGTGTGATAAGTGAAGCCTAAGCAGGGGATTACATGCATTGAAATCTTAGCTATTAACCATTTATTGCCTTACTTATTGATCCTAAACTTATTGATTCATTCAGTATGTACCAACCACCGTGCTAAAATACAGTAACACACAAAATTGCTGTGGTCGCTGTCTTTGTTAAGCTAATATTCTAAAAGGGAAACAATGATATACTGTAAAGCCACATAAAAGTAATTGAGGGTATTAGCTATGGTATGCCTTTGGTGTCAGGACTGGATTCTGCTACATTTGGCAGAAACCCACTTAAAGGAGGTTTAAACAAATAGAAGCTTATTTTCTCATGTAATAAGTTCGAGAAAATAGAGACATTTTTCACACGTAGAAATAAATACAAATATAGACAGTCCAGAGAATATGCAACTCCTCAAATGTGACTCCAGGACCCAGGCTAGGACTATTTATTTAGATAGGCAGAACGGCACAATGAGATGTTGGCTCCAGATTACCTGGCATGGTGTCATTTACTAGCTCTTATTAAATCTTGTTATTAAATCTTGGCCCTGCTACGTATTATTTGTAAGATACTGGAAAAATTACTTAATCTGTCCAGCTCTCCAGTTTTCACATCTGTAATGTGAAGATGAAAATAATAACCTCTTTCTCATAGGTCTATTGAAAGGATTAGTCATTGAATACATGTAAGCCACAGGAACCGTGCAGCAGGCAATATGTGAGTGCCACTGCCGCTGTTGATATCAGTGTCCTACCAGGCTAAACACATTTAATTTTTTCCTCACGCTTGGCCCCTCGTGGTCTATCTCAAGAAGGGTGTGCATCCTCAGACATCTCAAAGTGATCTGGAGAGGAAGAAGGGGAAGGAAATGAAAAGGACAGCCCAGCTCAATCAAGCCCTTTTAAAATCAGGAACACAAAGGCTTTTCTGAAAGTCTCACCCCACGTGGCTCCTGATCAGAAACAGTCAGTGTTAACGGATGACACATTTCCTTTTTCTCACTATGTAGCCCAGGCTGGCCTCGAACTCGCATCGATCCTCCTCCCTCAGGCTCCTCAGTGCTGGGAGTACAAGCATGTGCCACCCCACCCCGGCACATCTCCATTTTTACGTGTCCTTTCCCCCTTTACTTACATGAATCAAGCTAGTGAACTGGATAGTCCCAGCTTCTCATCCAGTATTACCCCCCAAAGTTTCTCTTTCCTCTACACAAGATAAGGCACCCCAAATTACTCAATTCTGACCATTCCAACCAGCTCAATGACTTACTACATCCCTAGTATCTCTCCAAAGCTCTGGCCTATGTTGCAAGAAGCTCTGGGAAACTAGAAATGATACTTGACCTCATCGACCATAAACACTCTTTGATAAGACATGGCCTGAATTAAGGAATTCTAGAGATTGCAGAAAGAAGTCTGACTTTAAGAATTAAGAGCCTTAGAGTGTTTATACCTTTAATCCAGCAGTTTTATTCCAAGACCACTCTCAATAAGCAACTAGAAAGCTGTACAAAAATTATATCCACAAAGATGTTGACCACATTCTATTCTCAATAGCGAAAAATGTTGCACTATTGATTACTAAACAATCATAAAAATTATGTCTATAAGGAAATTTAGTGTTATAAGAAACATTAAATATTATGGGGTGTTTTGTTATGCTTTAATGTTTGTATTTTTAATGATATGAGGCACAATGTGAGAAAATGTTCATTATGTATTACTAAGTTTAGGTGAAGTTTACAAATATCCTTATCCATCGTGCAGGCTAGTGGTTAGGGTATGGACTTTGGACATAGAAGTAGAGCCAAGTTCCATTTCTGTATCCTGTCAGTTACTTATTTTGAGTTAGTTTACCTAACCTAAGCCTCTAAATATAACACAGAATGATAGACAAGGGAAGGGAAAATTGAGGAGGGGACATTATTTATTTTGATTTGTTTTGTTGAGATAGGGTCTTGCCATACAGCCAGGCTGGCCTCACACTCACACTCCTCCTGCTTCCTGATTACAGGCATGTGCCACAATGTCCAGCCTAGAAGGGAAAATTCTGAACAGGAAAGAAATGCCTCAACAAGGCACTATAGTGGGAATGGAGGTGGAGAACATCAAAGAGACTGTCCCAGTTAGAACAGATCTCTATCAAGGTGCACTCCACTTCCTCAAAAGTGGAGACATCAGAATTGCTATTAACCTACCTCACTAAGGCTTCTATAGCCACTCACATGAGAAATCAGAACAGAAAAGGCTCTTCTTGTGATCACAAATGACTTCCACAATGCTGCTGTAGCTTGGATCTTGAAGGTCCCCCAAAAGTTCATGTGTTAAAAGCTTAGTTCCCAGCTTGGCACTGTTGAGAGAGGCTGTGGAAATGAGAGGCGGCAGAGCCAGTAGGAGGTTTTTGGGTCATTGAAAGTGCACCCTTGAAGGGGATTGTGAGACCCCAGCCCCTTTCACTTTCTCTTTTGCTTCCTGACCAGGAGTGAGCAGCTTTGCCAATCAATCATAGACTGGAACTTTTGAAACTGTGTGCCAAGATAAACCTTTTCTCTTTATAAGTTAATTTTCTCAAGTATTTATTATAGTAACAGGAAGCTGACTAACAACACAGTTGCTAAATCCAATACTGCTATGTTGCTAACCATGAATGCAGCTCAACCTCCCGGAGGCACCAGAATCAACAGCCTTTACCACCTGAAACTTTCTTCTTTCTTGTTTACTCCTCTCTCCTGAGTTTTCTGTCATTGGCCATTTCTCAGTCTCTTCCATCCCTAAAAGGTGGAATATTCCAGATCTGAGTCCTGGACCTTCCACTCCAACCTATGTACTATATTTTAGGATGACTCTTAAGTTTTCACCTCTAATGCTCACATCTCTAATCAAGCTCCAATCTCATTGACCCAACCACCTACCCAATATTTCAGACATATTATTTCTGTTAGGTGCCGCTGAGTCGGTATCCGATTCATAGCAACACTATGTACAACAGATAAAACACTATTTTCAGTGCTTCTCTCCTATTCATAGAGTTTTCAAAAGCTGATTGTTTTGGGGAGTGTGATACCAGATCCTTCTCTAATCTCAGACATTGTTGCTGTTGTTGCTAGGTGCCATCAAGTAAGGTCCAACTCATAGCAATCCTCATAGGGTTTTTCAATGGCTGATTGTTTTGGGGTTGTTTTCAGGAGTGGACTACCCCACATCCTTCTCCCATTATCGCAGACATAGCAAGTCCAAAAGAGAGCTCATGACTTTCCTACTGAAAAATCTGCTCTTTTCCTAGTCTTACCTTTCTTAGTAAATGACATGCTCATCCACTGAGTTACTTAACCCCCAAACCTAGGACTCATCTTTGATTCACCCATTCCTTCACATCAACACTGCCTCCACCACATTTAATGTACCAATTAGGCTTGCCAGCTATAACTGCAAGACATATCACTGCCAACTGCCTGTGCTGCACCAGCCCAGGCTATATTATAATCCCCTGCCTTGGTCAGTTACTAAATTGGCTTCATAATTAATCCCCATTTCTATTCTTTCCTCCTTCATTAGCTTCTTAGAGCTGCTATAACAAATTGCCACAAACTCAGTGGCTTAAAACAGCATAAATTTAAGTGGGGTGCAGTGGCACACGCCTGTAATCCCAGTGGCTCAGGAGGCAGAGGCAGGAGGATTGCAAGTTCAAGACCAGAGGCAGTGTGCATAATTTACCAAGACCCTGTCTCAAAAGGTGAAAAAATGGGCTGGGGGTGCAGCTCAGTGGTCCAGCATTTGCAAAGCATGCAAGCACGAGGCCCTGGGTTCAACACCCAGGACCGCTAAATAAATAAATAAATAAATAAATAAATAAATAAATAAATAAATAAAATAGATTTCTTCTCTTATAGTTCTGGAGCCAAGAAATCTAAACTCAAGACATCAGCAGGACTGCATGCCCTCTGAAGGCACTAGGGAAGAATTTGGGATCTTGGAAGAATTGTGTGTTGATTTGGGCCACACAGGACCCAAATATTTGGTCAACCACTA
>VMDO01018378.1:0-42455 GCA_007922755.1 Pedetes capensis
CCGCCTCCGCCTCCCGAGATGCTGGGATTACAGGCGTGCGCCACCACGCCCGGCCCTAAAAAGACTTCTAAAGAAGTAACTGTAAATACTTCTAAAGGAGTAAGGAAGCCATATTTAAAAATAAAAGGAAAAACTGGGCACCGTGACACAGGCATGTAATCCCAGCTACTCAGAGGCTGAAGCAAATCGACCACAAGTGTGAGACCAGAGGCAGCCTGCACAGCTTAGTGAGACTGTCTTAAAACAAAAAATTTAAAAAAGGGCTGAAGTGCTGCTCAGTGATGGAGTGCTTGCCTAGCATGCATGGGGCCTTAAATTCAACCTCTGGTATGTGAAATAATGATAATGAAAGGAAATTATGCTGGCAATTACTCATCAAATAGAGTATGCCAACACAGATATGGAAATTGGAAAATCCAAATTGAAATTTTAGCAATGAAAGTAGATAACTAAAATGAAATGTTCATCAGAATGGCTCAAAAGCAGATTTCAGAAGACAGAAGAAATAATCAGCAAACTTGATGTTAGACTAATATTTGTCATTAGGTCTGAAGAACAGAGAGGAAAAGGAATGAAGAAAAATGACCAAAGCCTCAGAGACTTATGGGGCATTGTCCTAGTTTGTTCGGGCTGCTGTAACAAAATATTATAAACTGGGTAGCTATTAACAATAGAAATTTAGCGGGGTGTAGTGGCATGTGCCTGTAATCCAAGCATTCAGGAGGTGGAGAAAGGAGTATTGACACAAGTTTGAGGCCAGTCTGGTTTATATAGCGAGTTCTAGGCCAGCCTAGGCTATACAGCAAGACTCTGTCAAAAAAGAAAGAAAGAGAGAAAGAGGGAGAGGGGGTGGCGGAGAAAGCAAGAAATTTATCTCTCACAGTTCTGGAGGCTGGAAAATCGAGGATCAAAGATTCGGTATCTGGTAAAGCCATCCTTTCTCATAGAGAGATGTAGTCTCACATTAACCTTCTGTGTTAGTGAAATGGGCCCACAAACGAAACCTCACTCCTTGCCTCTTAAAAGCCTTTACTTCCCTGTTTTATATATAACCTTTGTTCCTTGATTTTTAGCTAATGATTGCTTAACTTGGTACCATTAATGTTTGTCTAAATTATTGTTTCTTGTAAGTGATCTTATAAGTTCCTGTTTTCTCACTTAAGTTACAAAGCTGTTTCAACTGGGTAAACTGCTTGCTTCATGTAAAATCCACCCTTTCTGTTCTCTATTTTTATAAACTGCCTGAAGGAATTTACCCCCTTTCCTTCTCTTCCTGGCAACAGGGTTGCTAACTGCTTTTCTGCTTCTCTAAACTTGCTTTGTCTGTTTCTGTGCCATTTTTCTTCTGTGAGCCCTCCTTCCTAAGAAGCTCTATAAAAGATCAAGCTCCACTTTGTTTGGGGCTCAAACTTGGGAGACAACTCCACTGAGCCATACTGGTACCATAAACCCTCCTAGCTTGCCCCTGGCCTGTCTTGTTTCATGTGTTCCTGCAACAGTAGAAGGGGCAAAGGGTCTCTCTTGTGCTTCTTTAATAAAGATACTACTAATAATAACAAAAAAGGTACTAATACCATTCATGACTCTCCCAAACTCCACCTCCTAATAAATCACCTTGAAGGTTAAAATTCCAACATATGAATTTTGGGGAGACACAAACATTCAAACTAAAACAGACACTAAATCAGGCATACCAATGTACAAGTAATGAGAGTTCAAAAGAAGAGAGAGAAATATCAAAAACCAATTAACAAAAATAATGGACAGATAATCTAAAATACAATAAAATATATTAATCTACAAATATTCAAGAAGGTCAGTGATTTTTTTCTGATACAGAATCTCACTGTATATATACCCCAGGGTGGCCTAGACCTTGCTATGTAGTCCTGGCTGGTCTTGAACTTGCGATCCTCCTGCCTCAGCCTCCCGAGTGCTGGGATTACAGGCATGCACCATCATGCCTGGTTCTGACTATTTCTTTTGGGGAGGTACTGGAGATTTAATCTCAGGCTTCACACATGCTAGGCAAGTACTCTCCTACTGAGCTACACCCCTAGTCTGGAAATTTTTTATAAAGTTATTTAGGAAGTAACAAAGTCTTATCATATAGTCCAGAAATTGTGCTTGTAGGTATTTACTCAATTAATTTGAAAACCTGTGTCCCCATAAAATTTTTCAAATGTTTATAGCAGTTTTATTTTTAATCACCAAAAGTTGGAAGCAACCAAAATGTTTGTCAGTAGGTAGATAAATTAACTGAGATACACTATCCAATGGAATATTACTCAGCAACAAAAAAATGAACTTTTAAGTCATAAAAACATAAAGAATAGCCAGGTATCATGATACACATCTGTAATCCCTGTGACTCAAGAGGCTGAGACAGGATGATCATGAGTTCAAGGCCAGAGGCAGCCTGTGCAATTTAGTAAGACCCTATCTTAACAAATTAAAAAGGGGAAGGAAAGCAGACTGTGAAAGAGACTGTGTTAGTAATGTGTCACACAACCTCAGTGAAGGGGTAGAGTTGGGGAAAGTGCAGGCCTAAGTAACTTTGGAAATGAATGGAGTCTGAAATGCTAAAGGCAAAAGGGAATGCACAAAAGCAATGTAGTCTTTTCAGAATTGATTCCTATGAGAGTATGGGTTAATAATTCTGGCACTTTTGTATATGTGTACTGGAATTGAACAATTAGATAAATGGATAGCAAATAGTGAACACAAATTTCTCATAGTTTGATAATCTATATATAAGCAAAGTAAGGAAGCTAGAATGATGCATATGGTGTGATTTAGGGCTGGAGACATCAGTAAAAACTTATATTTAGATGAATATAGGTTGAAGATGGTCACTGTGTTAGCTTTTCTTCACTGTGACAAAATTCCTGAAAAAAACAAATTAAAAGGAGAAAGATTTAATTTGGCTTATGGTTTCAGAAGTTCCAGTCCATGATCATTTGGCTCCATTGTTTCTGCATCATGGAAAGGCAGAACACCATGGCAGGGAACATGTGGTGATGCAAACTTATTTACCTCATAGTAGCTGAGGAAGCAGAGAGACATACAGGAAGGGGCTGGGATAAGATATAGTCCCCATGGGCTTGCCCTAAGCACCCACTTTTTTCCAGTAGATTCCACCTCCTAAGTTCCTATCATCTCCCAAAAGTCAATCCATTGACGAGCTCAGAGTCCTCATGATCCAGTCACTTCCCAAAGCCCATTAGCTAGCAACAAAGTTGTTAGCACATGGCCTTTGGAGAACATTTTAGATCCAAACCATAACAGTTACAAACAAAAATATTTATAGATATGCTTATATTCATGGGTTCTTCTTGTTGTTCGATGCCATCGAGTCAGGTCCAACTTATAGTAACCCTATGTACAACAGAATGAAACACTCCCTGACACTGTGCCATGCCTGGAACTATGTCAGTGCTTCTCTGCTATTCACAGGGTTTTCAATGGCTGCTTGTTTTGGGATTGTTTCAGGAGTGGGCTGCCAGGTATTCCTTTCATTTTTGTGGTGCTTGGGATTGAACTCAGAGCCTCAGAGAATGCAGAGCAGCACTCTACAAACTGAGGTAAACCCCAACCCCATTCAAGGATTGGTGCACACGTATTTCTTTGCTGTTAGCTGAAAGGCCCTGAAAGAAAAGAAAGCCTGGTATGGTGATGCACACCTGTAATCCCAGCACTCTGGAGGCTGACACAGGAGAATCAATGTAAGTGTCAGGCCAGCCTGAGCTACACAGTGAGACCTTCTCAGAAAAAAAAAAAGAAAGAAAGAAAAGAAAAAAAAAGAAAAGAAAAGAAAGGAAGGAAGGAAGGAAGAAAGGAAGGAAGGAAGACATAAAGAAAAGAAAAGCCCAATAGCAATGAGCACACCTAGCACCTAGCCCTTGGGTTTTTTGGGGTTTTTTTGTTTTGTCTTTTAGGGGCTTGCTATGTAGCCCAGGCTTCTGGCCTCATACTACAACCCTTATGCCTCAGCCTCCCAAATGCTGAGACTACAGGCAAGCACCATGCTGCTTGGCTTAGACCTTAGTTTTTTTCTTTTTTTGTTTTGTTTTGTTTTTGTGTACATTTGTTTGTATGTGAATACAGTTAATAATAATTTATTGTACCTTTCAAATTTGCTAGGAGAGTATGTTTTTGCTTTGGTTTTTTGAGACAGTGTCTTGCTATATGACCCAGGCTGCCTCAAACTGAGATCCTTCTGCCTCAGCCTCTTGAGTGCAGGGATTACAGACCTGCACCATGATGCTGACTAGACATCAGTCCCCAGGGCAAACTCATGGGGACTATATCTTATCCCAGCTCCTTCCTCTCTATCTTTCTGTTTTCCCAGCTACTATGAGGTGAACAAATTTGCATCACCACATGTTCCCTGCCATGGTGTTCTGCCTTTCCATGGCAAAGAAACAACAGAGACAAATGACCATGGACTGAAACCTCTGAAACCATAAGCCAAATTAAATCTTTCTTCTTTTAAATTGTTTTTTTCAGGAATTTTGTCACAGTGAAGAAAAGCTAACACAGTGATCATCTGCAACCTATGTTCAGCTTCATATAATGTTTTACTGGTGGTGGCTTTTTTGTTTTTTGTTTGTTCTGAGACAGGTTCTACTACATAGGCCAGGCTGACCTTGAACTTGTGATCCTCCTATCTCAGCCTCCCAATTACTGGGATTACACGCATGTGTCACTACACCAGACGTAGACTTTGATTTTTAATACCATTCTCAATAAAAGGAACCAGAAACCTTTGGAGAAATAGTTGATTATAGAACCAGGGCAGGAAATGTACAAGATGAATCTGAAGCATTTTGTCCTGCATAAAGTAGGAAGAGCAAAAAAACAAATAAAACCAAAAAAACCTATATAGATAAGGTATGTCAAAGGGTCACAGGAACTGAAAGATCACTCCATTGCCAAAAGTGGAAGCAACATCAGCAAAAAAACAGAAAGTAGTATTGGATTATATGGTATTTGGGCTATAATCCAAAAAGTAAAATATCCATGACTCCATTTTGATATAGATAATTGAATAAATTAACACATTAAAGATAAGAGAAAAATCTATATGTAATAATTTAAAATAGGCCAAGCTCAGTGATGTATACTTGTAATTCCAGCAACTCAGGAGGTGGAGGCAGGAGGATTACAGGTTCAAGGCCAGAGGCAGCCTGCATAATTTAGCAAGAGCCTGTTTCAACATGCTGCAGCCATACCACTGTGGTGTCTGAACCTGTCAGATCTCAAAAGCTAAGCAGGGTCAGGCCTGGTTAGTACTTGGATGGGAGACCGCCTGGGAACACCAGGTACTGTCAGCTTGAGAGAAGGACCTGGCAATCCACTCCCAAAGAACAATCAGTCATTGAAAACCCTATGAATAGCAGAGAAGCACAGACAATAGCATTTCATCTGTTGTACATAGGGTCACTGTGAGTCACACACTGACTCCTAACACCTAACACCTAACAACAACAACAGACAACTGTCTTAAAGCAAAGAATTTGAAAATGGACTAGGGGTACAACTCAGTGACAGAATGCTTGCAAAGCATGTTTGAGGTCCTGGATTCAACCCCCAAGAATCACCAAAAGAATGAAGGGAATTTAAAATGCTTAATGTAGATACCAGAGTCCATTATGGTGTCCATTCCTTAAGTGTGGGATGCACAGATAAACTTCCTTTTGAAGATTGCAGTACGGAAAGGAGGAAAAATAGTAATTTTATAGTGGAGAAATCTGATAAATACAGCCTTAGTCAGGTCATCAAAGTCAACATCAAGTCAAAAATCATTTGATAGCAGTTACCCTTGATGATATGATGAAAATGGAACTTTACCTCTGTGCTTTTTCTCCCAATACCCCATAATTCCAGACTAAACATGAGAAAAACATCTGACAAATTACAGTAGAGAGGCATCCTACAAGTATACCTGAATATACTTCTCAAAATTACTGAAGACATAAAACAGAAGGAAACATCTAAGAAATTGTCACAGTCAAGAGGAGACTAAGACATGACAACTAAAGGTAATGTGGTGCTCTGGGTCCAGAAGCAGAAAGAAAGGCATTAGGTAAAAACTAGGAATTCTGAATAAAATATAGAACTTAGTTAATAGTAATGTACCCATATTGGTTTCTGAAATATAACTAGTTTGTATGCTAATGTGGGGCTGGGGTTTAGTTTAGTTGGTAGAGTATTGTTCTGCACTCTGTGAGGACCCAGGAAATGGGAGAAGGATGTAGCAATCCACTCCCAAAGCAATCCTGAAAACAATCAGCTATTGAAAACCCTATGAGGGAAAAAATGCTCAATATCCCTAGCCATTAGGGAAATGCAAATAAAAACAATTCTGAGATTCTAACTAACTCCAGTAAGAATGGCCAAGATCAACAAAACAAATAATAACAAATGCTGGCAAGGTTCTGGAGAAAAAGGAACCCTCTTACATTGTTGGTGGGACTGCAAATTTGCTCAACCACTTTGGAAATCAATATGGAGATACCTCAGAAAACTAAAAATAGAACTGCTTTCCAATCCATCTATCCCATTACTGGGAATATACCCAAAGGGAGACAAGTCATCATACCACAGAGACACCTGCATCTCCATATTCAATGCAGCACTTTTCACAATAGCAAGGATATGGAACCAACCAAAGTGCCCATCAACAGAAGAATGGATTTAAAAAATGGTACATGTACACAATGAAATACTACTCAGCATTTAAAAAATGAAATAATGTCATTTGCAACAAAATGGATGGAACTGGAGAACATCATCTTAAGTGAACAAACACAAGCTCAAAAAGAGAAATACCATATGTTCTCACTCATATGTAGGAGCTGAATCTAACTTAAAGAAAAGATGTTATACATAAGGTGATATATAAAAAAATGCACAATTAAACTTAACAAAGAAGGAACAGTATAAAGAGTAGAAAGGAGGAGGGAGGGAACTAGCAAAGGGAAGCAAATATTGCGGAAGGTGGGATGGAGAGGAGAATCAATGTAGAGGGACAAAAGGGGAGAGGAAAATCTCAGTGTAAATAATGCAACTTCATGAGTATATTGGAAAAATAGAGGAATATAACCCAAATATGCATTTGAGTTTTACTACATATTAGTCATAAGGCTCCATAAACCTTATAAGTTGATAAAAGTGTAACCACAAGTGATGTAATAGTTGCATTATGGAAAAAGCCAATGCTCTATTACTCTGTACTCCACCATCATTTACCAATAAAGGGAGAAAAAAAGAAAAAGAAAAAGAAAACCCTATGAGGGTCACTATGAGTCAGACCCAACTCGACGTCATCTAACAACAACATATGCTAATGTAAAATATTAATAGTAGGGGAAACTGTGGGGTGATATATAGGAACTCTGTTTTTGTTCTTAAAACCTAAAACCTCTCTAAAAAGTGAAGGTGAAGCTGGGGACCATGGTTTACACCTATAAACCTACCTCATGAGGAGATTGGGGATGGGATTTAGCTCAGTTGGTAGAGAGCTACTCTGCAGTCTCTGAGGTCCCTGGTTCAATTCCCAGCACCACAAAAACGGGAGAAGGGCATGGCAATCCACTCCCTGAGGCAATCTCAGAACAATCAGCCATTGAAAAACCTATGAGGGTGCTATGAGTTGGACACGAGTTGACGGCACCTCACAACAAGGAGGAGACCAAGGCAGGAAAATCACAAATTTGAGGCTTGAGACAGGCTGCACAATTTGTTGAGACCTTATTTCAAAACAAACAAACAAATAAAAACCAAAAGAGAGGGGGTTCAACCCCCAGTATGAAAGAAAGAAAGAAGGAAGGAAAGAGAGGGAAAAGAGAAGGAAGGAAGAAAAAAAGTAAAAGATAAAGAAAGTGTAGGTGAAATAAAATTATTCCCAGATTAACAAAAAGACTGATCCAGGTACAGTGGCACATGTCTGTAGTCCCAGTGACTCAGGAGGCTGAGGCAGGAAGATCACAGGTTCGAGGCCAGATCCAGCTTGCAGTTTAGTGAGATTCTGTCTCAAAATAAAAATAAATGGGGCTGAGAGTACAGCTCAGTGGTGGAATGCCCTGGGTTCAATCCCCCAGTACTGCAAAAATAAATAAATAAATAAATAAATAAATAAATAAAAGACAAAATTGTTTTGCTAGCAGCCTTGCCTTCCAAGAAAAACTGAAGAGTTCTCTCAGGTCAGAGGAAAATGCCACCAAAGGATAATTCAAATTCACATGAAGGAATAAGGATCACCAATAAATGTAGGTAAATACAAAAGAGTATAGAGCTGCCGAGAGACAAGACCATAAGTAACCTTTTACAAGATACGCTGATGGAAAGGTGCAGGGTGTGGTGAAAATAGCAGATGTTGAGTCACAGGGCTTTGTGACCTTTGAATTGAGATTACCATTTGATAGCGGTTGTCAGGGTTACAGGAAGAACTGAAGACTTCTGGAAAGTCCCTGACCCTTGTGACATTTTTGCCCTGCCCCTCCCCCTCCCATGTGAATATAAGCTACAGCAAAAAATTAAAGACTTTGGAGCTTGATCAGACAGCCTGTCTTGCTCTCGTCCTTTGTGTCTCTTGTCTCTCCCATTCGTTCACCCCCTACTCTAGGTCCTTGTTGAAAAACCCTGCGGGTCGGGGCATGGGGCTGGCCTGGTGACTCAAGCCTGTAACCCCAGTGACTCAGAGACAGAGACAGGGGATTGCAAGTTGGAGGCTAGAGGCAGCCTGCATAATATAGTGAGACTCTGACTCCAAAAAAAGGAAAAATGGGCTGGATGTGTGGCTCGGGGGTAGAGCTCTTGTAAGAAGCTTATGTGAGCCAGGTGTGGTGGTGCACACCTATAATTCCAGTGCTTGGGAGGTTGAGGCAGGAGGATTGACATGCATTCAAGGCCAGCCTGGTCTACAGGGTGAGATCCTGTCTCAAAAAAACCAAAAGAAAAAGAAGAAGAGGAAGAGGAAGAGGAGGAGGAGGAGGAAGAGGAAGAGGAGGAGGTATGTATGATTCATGAAGCCCTGGGTTCAACCCCTGAGAACCGCAAAAAAAGGGTAAAAAGAAGTACAGTAAGATTGAGTGGCTTAAAAACAATAGAAGTTTATTTCTTACAGTTCTGGAGACTGGGGAAGTCCAGTATCAAGGTGCCATCATATTCAGCATCTGGTAAAGGCCTGCTTCCTGTTTCATAGATAGCTGGATTTTTGCTATATCCTTACATGGCAGAAGAGGTGAACAAGCTTTCTGATGTCTTTTTTCACCCCCTGGTACTTGGAGGTTGCACTCAGGGCCTTGCAAATACTTTGCAGGTGCTTTACCAGTGGGCTGCACCCCAAAGCTCATTTTTTATTTTCTATTTAGTCAAGGTCTCATAGGTTACACAGGTTGCCTCTGGCCGCACACTCCATGTCTAGTTTGTAGTGATGTTTGGTTGTTTGATGCCCTGCAGTGGAGTCCCATTCATAGTGACCCTCATACCACTGATCTTTGCAACCTTAGTATTTTTTTCTTCCCTTATTAATTGAAGAACTTTCATTTTTTCACTTAAAAGAAGCATTTTACAGATTCTCTTCAGACTATCTAAATTGCCACATCACTACTCTTGCATTTGGGGGGCATTATCATTGTGATAATGATTGTTTCAGGACTGTTTTAGGAGTGGATTGCTATGTCCTTCTCCTGTGCCTGGCTTGAGTCTTTTATGAGAGTGAATGACACTAATCCCATTTGAGAGGGCTTTACCCTCATGACTAATCATGTCCCAGAGACCTAACCTCTTAATACCTTCACATTGATTATTACATTTCACCACATGAATTTCAGAGGTATACATTTAGTGTATTGTAACATAAAACAATAATTATAAAACTATATTATTGAACTTATAAATATGTCCTATATATGACAATGACAGCACAAAGAAGTGGAAAGGGATTAGAGTGATTAGAGCAAAGATCCTTTTTTGGAAGGGAAGGGGACAGTATCTTGCATATATGTATCCAGACTTGCCTCAAACTTACTGTGTAGCACAGGCTGGCCTTGAACTCATGATCCTCCTGCATCCGCCTCCTGAGTGCTGGCATTACAGGCATGTGCCATGATGCCAGGAAAGATGGTATATTTTACTGAAATTGAATTGGTACTGATCCAAAGCAGACTGTGATTATTTAAAACGTAAAGCTGTTCATGGTGAGGGATTGTAGTACCAGATACTTGTGAGGGCCCATCTCCAGCAAGGGAATCAGTTGAGCCCAAGAGTTTGAGGCCAGGCTGGGCAACATAGTAAAACCACATCTCAATAAACAAATAAATAAATAAATGTTTTAAAAATAAATTTAAAAATATAGAGTAGTTCTCCTCCACAGCTGTGGGAAATACATTCCAAAACACCCCCAGTAGATGCCTGAAACCACAGGTAGTTCCAATCTCTATGTATACTAAGTTTTTTTCTATCCATACCTCTGATAAAGTTTAATTTATAAATTAGGCAAGCAGTAAGATATTAACAATATTAATAAAATAGAACAATTATAACAAATTATAATAAAAGTTATATGAATGTGGTCTCTCTCAAAATATCTTATTATACTGTACTCTCCCTTCTTTTTGTGAGGATGTGAAACGATACAATGTTTATGTGATGAGATGAAGTGAGGTGAGTGACACACTAACTTTTGCAGTTTGTGGTGTGACAACAAAACACAAATTCTTGCCACGCCCGGTGGCACACGCCCATAATCCCAGTGACTCAGGAGGCAGAGGCAGGAGGATCTCAAGTTCGAGACCAGAGGCAGTCTACATAATTTAGCGAGACGCTGTCTTAAAAGGTAAAAAAATGGGCTGAGGGTGTAGCTCAGTGGTCCAGCACTTGCAAAGCATGCAAGCATGAGGCCCTGGGTTCAACCCCCAGTACCACAATAAATAAATAAATAAATAAATAACACAAATTCTTTTTCTTCAAGATTTCATGGCTAGAAGAGTCATTCTTACCACTGATCTTTGCAACCATAGTATTTTTTTCTTTATTAATTGAAGAACTTTCTTTTTTTTTTTTCACTAAAAAGAAGCATTTTACAGATTCTTTGGACTATCTGAATTGCCACATCACTACTCTTGCACTTGGGGGGCATTATCATCATCATTATCATCATCATCATTATGTTTGCAGCAACCTTAAACTGACATGGGGTCATTAGGTAAAATAAAAGTTACTTGAACACAAACATTGAGATCTTATGAGAGTTAATCTGATAACAAAGGCTACTAAGTGACTGGCCTAATGGACTATACATGGCATGGGTAAACTACACAAAAGGATAAATTACAAAAGTAACTGAAACTGAAAAAAGCAAAACTGCACCTGGTTGCCATGATGCGTACCTGTAATCCCAGCAACATGGGGGCTAAGGAAGAAGGATCACAGGTTCAAGGTAGGGTGCACAATTTAGAGAGACCCTGTGTCAAAATAAAAAATAAAAATGGGGCTACAGCTCCATGCTTAACATGTGCAAGGCCCAAGGTTCAATTTCTCAGTATTGAAAGAAGAAAAATGCAGGTAAGTGGAGACTATTATATACTTTAATCCCTAGAGCAACCACTAAAGAGATTACTCCAAAAATATAGTTTAAGAAATGGAAATAAAATGATATGCTAGAAAATATGTTTAACACAGAAGGCATTACAGTAGAACAGAGGGACAAAAGAAGATATGAGAAATACAAAACACAAACAGCAAAATGGCAGGCCTAAATCCAATTATATTAATAATTACATTAAATGTAAATGATTTAAGTACTCCAAAGTTAGGTGTGTTGGCACATGCCTGTAATCCCAGCACTTAGGAAGCACAGGCAGGAGGATCACAATTTTGAAGCCAGCTGGACTATGTATTGAGACCCTTTCTTGGGGGGGGGCATGCAAGAGTCAGACTGCCGGAGTTGTATTAAAAGAAAAAAAAAAATCCACAAACTCTAACTACCAATGGTATACCTTGAATTCAAAGACAAAAAATAAGCTGGGCATGGTGGCACATGCCTGTAATCCCAGTGGCTTGGGAGGTGGAGGCAGGAGGATCGCAAGTTCGAGACCAGAGGCAGTCTGCATAATTTAGGGAGACCCTGTCTCAAAAAGTAAAAAAATGGGCTGGGGGTGCCACTCAGTGGCCCAGCACTTGCAGAGCATGCAAGCGCAAGGTCCTGGGTTCAAACCCCAGTATTTTAAAAACCCAAAAAACAAACAAATAAAAAAAAAGAGATTGGAAGTAAAACGACAGGAAAAATACACCAGCCAGGAACTGTGGCATACACCTGTAATCCCAGCTATTCTGGAGGCTGAAGCAGTAGGATCACAGGTTCGAGGCTAGAGGTAGCCTGCACAATTTAGCAAGACCTTGTTTCAAAAAAAAAAAAAAAAAATTAAGGGGCTGGGAGTGCAGCTCAGTGGTGGAATGCTTGCCTAGTGTATGCAAGTCCTTGGGTTCAACCCTTGTATGTTGTTGCTATTGTTAGATGCCATCGAGTCAGTATCCGACTCATAGTGACCCTCATAGGGTTTTCAATGGCTGACTGTTTCAGGATTGCCTTGGGAGTGGATTGCCACGTCCTTCTCCCATTTTTGTGGTGCTGGGAATTGAACTAGGGACCTCAGAGACTGCAGCGCAGTGCTCTACCAACTGAGCTAAATCCCAGCCCATATATATATATATATATATATATATATATATATATATATATATATGAGAGAGACAGAAAGGAAAGAAAGAAAAAAAGAAAGGAAGGGAAGGAAGGAAGGAAAGAAGGAAGGAAGGAAGAGAGAAAAATATATCTTAAACATAGTAACCATGGGTGTTGAAGAGACTAAGCCAATATTAGACAAAACAGACTTTAAAAGCTAGACGTGATGGTACACACCTGTAATCCCAGCACTCAGGAGGCCGAGGCAGAAAAATCTAGAGTTTGAAGCCTTCCTGGGCTACAAAGTGACCTTGGTGCAAAAGATGAAACCCAAGGCTGGGTGCAGTGGCATACACCTGTAATCCCAGTGACTCTGAAGGCAGAGCTGGGAGGATTGCAAATTTGAAGCCAGAGGTAGCTTGTGTAGCTTAGTGAGACTCTGACTCAAAATAAAAATGGGCTGGGGGTGCAGTGCAAGGGCACTTGCAAAGAATGTGCAAATCCCTGGGTTCAATACCCGAGTACCACACACACAAAAAAACTATTTGGAACCAAAAATGTTCTGCCAGGTATGGTGGCATATGTCTGTAAACCTAGCTATCAGGAGGCTGAGGCAGGCAGGAGGATCACAGTTCAAGGCCATCTTGGTCAACATAGTAAGATCCCATCTCAAAGGTAAAAAAAATAGATAAATAAGTAAATAAGTAAGTAAGTAAATAAATAAATAAATATTGTTCTATAGAAAAATGAAGACCATTTTATAATCACAAACAGTCGATTCTTGGACACTAATATAATTACAAACATATAAGTACCTAACAACTGAGCCCCCAAATACATGAAGCAAAAACCGGGAGAATGGAAGAAACAACTTAACAATAATAGTTTGAAAGTTCAATATCCCACTCTCAATAATAGGTAGAAAAACTATACAGAAAATCAGTAAATATGTGGAAGACTTGAACAACACTATAAACTAACTTTAGAATACTCCACTCAACAACAACAGGGTATATATTCCCTTTAAATACCCATGGAGCATCCTCCAGGATAGACCATATGCTACACTAGGAAATAAATCTCAATAAATTTAAAAGGATTGAAATCATACAAAATATGTTCCCCAAATACAATGGGGAACATTATATATAATCTCCTACTGGTCTCATTTCTCAAAAAATCCTCTTTCCTCTTCTTCCCAAGTAGCTGGGACCACAGGCCCTGTTCCTGGCTTGATTCAAGTTCCTAGTACAATATTAAAACCATGATTCATAAAAGAAAAAACTGATAAATTGATTATAGTTTATCAAAATTAAACACTTTGGGAGTTTCAAAGATACCACTAAGAAAACGAAGAGTCAGGTGCAGTGGTACATACCTCTAATCCCAGCATTTAAAAGGAGGCTAAAGCAGGAGGATCATTAATTTGAGACCAGCCTGGGCTGCATGACAAGACTCTGTCTCGGCAAAAACAAAGCAACAACAACTAAAAGAAGATAAGCTACAGGTTGGGAAAAGTTTCTGGTAAATGATTTTTTTCCCAAGTTATTGTATGAAGATCAGACCCAGGGCTTGTGCATGCTTGGCAAGGGCTCTACCACTGAGCTACATCCCTAGCCTGATAAAGGATTTATATCCGATTGAATATGGTAACACACACTTGTAGTCCCAATACTTGGGAGGCTGAGGTAGATCAGGTGGTCAAACCAGCCTAGGCTACACAGCAAGTTCAAGGCCAGTCTGGGCTACATAGTGAGACAGGGAGACTATGTCTCCAAAATAATTTTTAAAAGAAGTGTCATATCCAGAAGACATAAATAAATCATGAAATCTGATAATAAATGCTAGGTGCTGTAGGGCATGCCTGTAATCCCAGTAATTCAGAAGGCTGAGGCAGGAGGATTGCAAGTTTGAGACCAGAGGCAGCCTATGCAATTTAGCAAGACCCTGACTCAAAACAAAAAATTTAAAAAAGGGACTGGGGGTGCAGCTCAGTGGTAGAGCATTGCAAAATATATGCAAGACCCTGGGTTCAATCCCTGAGAACTGCGAAAGAAAGAAAGAAAGAAAGAAAGAAAGAAAGAAAGAAAGGAGCCAGTCCCTGATTTGAACATTAAACAATGTATACATATATAGAAATAGTACATAACATCCCATAACTATGTACAATTTTTATGTATAAGTTAAAAATAAAAGATGAAGCCAGGCTGAGCATGGTTGTGCACACCTGTAATACCATTGACTCAGGAGGCTGATGCAAGAGGGATTGAGGATGCAATTCAATAGGAGAATACTTACTTGCCTAGCATGCTCAAAGCCCTGGGTTCAACCCTCTACTACCACAAAAATAAAATAAAATAAAAGATGAAAAAGGGAATGACTAATAAGCACATTAAAAGACACTTGTCATCATTAGTTACTAGGGAAATGCAAATTAAAACCCCGTGAGACACCTCTTAACATGTACTACTAGAAAGGCTACAATAAAGACAGACCATAATGACTATTGAGGATGTGCTGGTGGGAATGTAAAATAGTGCAGTCACTTTGGAAAACAGTTGATTTTACCATATGATTCATCAATTCTACTACTAAGACATGTATACAAAATGAGTGAAAACATATGACCACCCAAAGATTTATACATATATGTTTAATAGCAGTATTGTTCATAAAAACCAAAAATAGAAACAATCCAAATATCCCCCAACTGGTGAATGGTCAACAAAATGGATTATATGCAAACAACCATAAAAATTTACAATAGAAGCCGGGCACGGTGGCGCACGCCTGTAATCCCAGCAGCTCAGGAGGCGGAGGCGGGAGGATCGCAAGTTCGAGACCAGAGGCAGTCTGCATAATTTAGTGAGACCCTGTCTCAAAAAGTAAAAAAAAATGGGCTGAGGGCGCAGCTCAGTGGTCCAGCACTTGCAGAGCATGCAGGCGCGAGACCCTGGGTTCAACCCCCAGTACCACAAAAAAAAAAAAAAAAAAAAAAAAAAAAAAAAAAAAAAAAAAAAAAAAAAAAAAAAAAAAATTACAATAGAAAAGAGGAAGCTACCAATATGTCCTGTAACATGACCAAACCTCAAAAGCATTATGCTAATTAAAAGAAGACAGATATAAATGACCACAGACAGCTGGGTGTAGTGACATACACCTGTAATCCTAACACTCAGGAGGCTGAGGCAGGAGGATCTTGGAATCCAGATCACCTTGGGCTATATAGCAAAACCCTGTTGCAAAAAATATATATAATATGATTTTGTTTGTATGGAATATCCATGAAAAACAAATTTATTAACACAAAATAAATTAGTGGTTGTCTGGGGCTGTGAGTGGGAACGAGGTTATACTACAAATGAGCACAAAAGATCTTTTTGAGATAATAGAAATGCTCTAAATTTGGATTACAGTAATCATTGCACAACTCTGAATTTACTGAAGATAACTGCATTTAACATGCAAGAATTTGTGGTATGCAAATTATATCTCAATGAAGCTGTATTTTTAGAAAAAGTCAAACTCCATTTCCAAAAGTCATAAAGCACTCTTACACATTTTTTTCTTTTGTCGCTTCCTCTCTTCAATGAGTGTTGTACTAATTCTACACAGCATCTTGACATTGTTCTCAATTGCTTTAAACGTTTCTGGTAACAGCTCCATTTGTGCTATCCAGTGGTGGTGTTCCTCAAGATCAAGTGAAGTTATCTCAGACAAAATGGAATCTTGAAGAGAGTAAAAAAAAAGTATTTTTATGTAGAAAATGAATAATTATAACCATATAGGCTTATAATATTGGGTAACTATTCAATGCAGTAGTCTTGGGGAATATAGTTATCTTGAATTATTGTTTTCTGAACCTTTTCTCTATGAAGAAATTATAAAGGAAGAGATTTGAAATAGAAGGTTGAACAGTAAGTCTTAGACATGAAAATATTAATCATGTTAAAAAGTGTGTATTTTTTAAAAAGTGTCTATATGGGATGGGTGCTGTGGCATAAGCCTATAATCCCAGCAACTCAGGAGGCTGAGACAGAAGGATCTCAAATTCCAGAGGTAGCCAGTGCAGTTGAACAAGGCCCTTTCTCAAAATAAGAAAAAAAAAGGGGGCTGCGGGTGCAGCTCAGTGGTAGAGTGCTTGCCTAGTATGCACAAGGCCTTAAAGTCAATCCCTCAAGCACTGAAAAAAAAAAAAGTATCTACATAGTTTGTTTCCCTGAGTGACGGAAGTAGGTATCTGAAATGTGAGTGCATGATTTCTGTGACAAAATGAAATTCCTACTGGGTGTGGTTGTGCATGCCTATAATCCCAGCACTTCATAGGGGGAGGCAAGAGGATCACAGTTCAAGGCCAGCTTGGACTACATAGCAAGTTCCATGACAGCCTGAGCTACATAGCAAGACCCTGTCTCAAAGACAGCACAACTTCATGAGTATGTTGGAAAAATAGGGGAAGATAATCCAAATAACTACCAGAGTTTAACTACAAACTTGCTAAGTTACGCAGTTACTTTGTGGGATGATGAAAGTATTGCTACAAGTGATGTATAGGATGCATAATGGAAAAAGTCATTGCTGTATTACTCTGTACCCCATCATCATTTACTATAATAAAAGGGAAAAAAATCACAACCAGTAGAATTACAAATGCTTAGGTAGGCTTCTCTGACAAAAAAGTATCTATAATTGTATAAACAACAATCATTTTTAATTCCTACTTTTTACTTTTTAATATGAATAATTGATGAAATTTATGAATCTATATATTTAATATTAAAAGATATGTTTCTCAAGAATAGAAATATTAACCCAGGCATGGTGGTGCATGCCTGTAATCCCAGCGGCTTGGGAGGCAGAGGTAGGAGGATCACAAGTTAGAGACCAGAGGCAGTCTGTGTAATTTAGCAAGGCCCTGTCTCATAAAATAAATTAATTAAATAAAACCAAATTAATTAATTAATTCAAAAATAGGCTGTGGGTGCAGCTCAGTGGTCTAGCACTTGCAAAGCATGCAAGCGTGAGGCCCTGGGTTTAAGCCCCAGTACCGGAAAAAAAAAAAAAAAAAGAGAGAGAGAGAAATATTTGACAGGAAATACTATTATGTAAGTGAATGAAATGTGATTTCCACTTTGTAATGCACAGATTTCTTCATTCTAAATCAACAGGGGCCATTAAAAAAACCAATTTGGGTGAATTAATATGAGAAACCAAACTGAATTTAGGAAAGAAAACATCTAAGAATAAATTCAAAACATGCATTAATGTTGCATCTAACATAATTTACAACAAAAGCCAAGAGGAACTTATGCACATAGGAAAGTCAATAACATGCTAGAGCAAAAGTTATGCATGTGAAATAACATATTTTCCAGAAAATACATAAATTATATTTTTCTTAATAACTTTCACAGTCTTGTCTTGTTTAAATACATAAGGATTTTTTTCCAAAGACGTATGCATGTTTCTGTTCTTTCAAAATGAACAGGAAGGCAAATTTTTCTCCTCCCCCTCCTCCTCCTCCTCCCTCTCCTCCTCCTCCTGCTCCTCCTCTATCTCCTCCTTCTTTTCTTCTTCTTTTTGTAAGTGTATTGAAATTGAGCTATTCGTTAGTAAAAGGATTTGTTTGCATTTTTCTTTCTATATATAATTCAGTAAAGCCATTCCACCTTTAAGTATATAAAAAAAGCCACCACCACAAAAAAAGAAAGGAAGGAAAAAAGGAAAGAAGGAAAGAAGGAAGGAAGGAAAGAAAAGAATTGAAAAGAAAAAAGAAAAGAGAAAAGAAAAGAAAAGGAGATTCATTAATTTCTTTCTTTGTATTTTTTTCATTACTCAGGGGTTGAACCCAGGGCTTTGCGCATACTAAGCAAGCACTCCACCGCTGAGCAGCACCCCCAACCCATTTTTTATTTTTTATTTGGAGACAGGTCTCACCAAATTGTGCAGGTTGACTCTGTTCTCAAACTTGAGATCCACATGCCTCAGCCTCCTGAGTCACTGGGATTATAGATGTGCCACATGGCACTTAGCTCCTTTTTTTTTTTTTTTTTAGCTTGTTCATTTTTTAATTCCATCAATGTCTACTCTGACATGTACTGTTTTAGATCCTGTGAATATAACGTTAAGTAAAACAAGTTCTTTGACTTCAAGTCTGAACATTCTAGTGAAAGGATATAGACAAAAATGAAAAGTCAATCATATAGTATGTCAGATACTGATCCTTTAGATAAAAATTAAGAAGGGTAGTGAGTAATGGAGAAAGCCAGGTGGTAGGGAATGGGGCTGATCAGAGAACATCTCATTTTAAAGTGGGAGGTAAGGAGGGAATGAGCCATGGAACTGTCTGATGGAAAATGTTACAAGCAAGGGAATCGTAAATGTGAGGACAGTGGGCAGGAGCATGCTGGCACGGTTGAAGAAAAGGAGGCTGAAATGGCGGAAACTAAGTGAATAAGCCTGTACTTTTCTTGTTTTGTTCTTAGTGGAACAGAGAACAACCATTCTCTAAATAACTTTTGTCTTTCCCTCTTTTATCTGATCGGTCCTTCAAAATTTACTTGTAGATTCTCTTCTTTCATTAATATTGTGGTTTTCTTCTGAACTACTTATGGAAACTTACTCCATTCTTCCAACCAGGCCAGAACGTGGGAAAGACTCTTTTCTCTAACATCAATAACGTTAGTATAAGCAGCAATTTTCTCCAAAAACATGTTTCTTCGTTTTTTATTCTGTTCTACAAGGGAACTCTTTCTTCCAGAGGGTACATTAAGATCAATAGTATAGCGAGTTATTATCCGCTGCACATTGTTCATTATGTCAATCAGCTGTGATTTAGTGTCCTATAAGAATAAGAAGGAGTAAAATGTTAATATGTTCTTAGGTTGAAAATAGCTTTGACCACCTTTCTACTCAGAATATCCTAACAGTGAATATAAAGCTGTCTGATTAAAGTCATCCTAATGCCAGCTATGGGGCTAGGATTTAGCTCAGTTGGTAGAGCACCGCTCTGCAGTCTCTGAGGTCCGGAGTTTGATTCCCAGTACCACAAAAATGGGAGAAGGACATGGCAATCCACTCCCAAGGCAATCCTGAAACAATCAGCCATTGAAAACCCTATGCAGACTATGAATCAGACACGTCTCAATGGCACCTAACAACAACAATCCCCGCTTCTTGGGAGAATGAGGCAGGAGGATTAGGAGTTTGAGGCCAGCCTGGGTAACACAGCGAGAACCCATCACACAAACAAACAAGTTTTGCTAATTTTGGCTTTACCGTTGGCCTTGATTTTCCTTTTTTTTTTTTTTTTTCTTCTGGTACTAGGAGGCTGAACCCAGGGCCTTGTGTATACTTTGTAAGTGTTGTACCACTGAGTTGCACCCCCAACCCCTTTTTATATTTTTTAAAGTTGAGACAGGGTCTGCCTCTGGCCTCAAACTTGCAATCCTCCTTGCCTCTACCTTATGAGTCACTACCGCACCACCACGCCTAGCAAAGATTTTTTCCATCTTTAAAATGCAATTTTTTTCTGTTTTCATCATCCAAACAATGTTTTGATGGAATGGAAAGAGCATTGGGTTTGAAGCAAGGCTTGTATCCTAACTCTGTTTCATTAAAATGACACTTAGAAGATGTGACATAGGCTTCCAGTTTAAGATGTCAGATTAAAGGCAGCCTCTGTGTGACATGGTTCAACAGAGGAGTTAGAATAGGAAGGAATGGAGTTTTTTCCAAAGAAAAAAGGTCTGAAGAAGCACAGAAACCACGAGGAGATTGTTAGATGGTCCCAGGTTGCAGAACAGAGCTGAATGGTAAGAGGGAGTGAGCACGACACTTCTCCAGCCTTAGCTTCCCATGGAGGTGAGGAAATGTCATCCTCATTCAAAGAGGTAAGCCAGACAGCCCTTGCCATCAGACTGGCAATCCCTCCAGACAAGCTCATAGCAATTAAAGCACTTGGACTTTTCCAGGGACTTGCTGAGGCAGTGGCTCTCCCTGTGGAAGTGGTTCAACATTGGAGAAGTTACTCTTTCCTGTGCTCTATGTCTCAGAGGGCCATGACCTGTTACCCTCTTGAGAGGCAACCTATTGTGTGAGACTGAGCTACCCAGGGACCAGAAAACAAAGAATTATCACCTGTGGAGAGCCTGGAGGTGACCTACCACAGCCCTAGCATGCTACACAGCTGCAGCAGGCAGTTGCAGTTAGTGAGGAGACGGGACGCTGACATGCTAAGAGGTTTAGGCAGCAAGAGGATCAGACAGTTCCTCAGAAGCCAGCTCCATCCCCCAGGGAGAGGAGACAAATCCATCTCCTGAGGGGAAGTACAGAGATTGTCAACTCTGAGCAGTGGTCAGACAAAAACCTCCACCTTCAACTGACCATCACCTCTACCCAATGGACTCTTAATATTAGAGGCCACAAAAAGAAGCTCCCCCAGTTCCTCCTCCCCCTCCCCCTCCTCCTCCTCCTTCTCCTCCTCCTCCTCCTCCTCCTCCTCCTCCTTCTTCTTATTCTTATTCTTATTCTTATTATTCCTTTGTCTTTTTTCTTCCTGCTGTACTGGGGATTGAACCCAGGTCTTTGCGTGGGATAATTGCTTTACCACAGTGTAGTACACCCGTCCTTTTTCTTATTTTTGCTTGGAGAGGGGAACACATTGAATTGCAAAAGCTGCCTCTGGCCTGAGGCTCAAGATCTTCCTGCCTCAAATCCCAGAGACACTGGAGTCTCAGAGGAGCAAGTTGCTATCTGTCTCTTTAATTTTTTTTCCCTATTTTCCTTCTTTTCATGGAGGAATCTGTACCTGGACCAGGAGGCAGTCATTCACATAGAAAAAGGAAACACTGCCTGGTTTAAAGTCAAGAAAAGTGTGTGTCAGGGCTGTATCCTTTTACTGTACCTCTTCAATCTTTATGCTGAGGAAATAATCTGAGAAGCTGGACTTTATGATGAAGAGCATAGCATCAGGATTGGAGGAAGACTCATTAAGAACCTGCATTACGCAGATGACACAACTTTGCTTACTGAAAGAGGATTTGAAACATTTACTGATGAAGATCAAAGAACACAGCCTTCAGTATGGATTGCACCTCAACATCAAGAAAATAAAAGTCCCTACAACTGGGTCAGTATGCAACTTCATGATAAATGGAGAAAAGATTGAGGTTGTCCAAGATTTTACTCTACTTGGTTCTGCAATCAACACCCATGGAAACAGTAGTCAAGAAATCAAAAGATGCATTGCATTAGGAAAAGCTGTTGCTAAAGACCCCCACACATCTGTCAGTTTGCCGCATTGTGGGGGCTTGTGTATGGCTGAAATCTATGCCACTGGTATCTCAGATACCAGAAGGGTCACCCATGGTGGGCAGGTTTCAGCTGAGCTTCCAGACTAAGACAGACTAGGGAGTGGGACCTGGCAACCCACTCCTGAAACAACTAGCCATTGAGAACCCTATGAATAGTGGAGAAACACTGTCAGATATAGTGCTAGAAAAAGTACTATAGGTTGAAAGACACTCAAAAGCCACTGGGGAAGAGTTGCCTTCTCAAAGTAGAATCTACCTTAATGATGGAAGTGGAGTAAAGCCCCAGAGACCTCCATTTGCTGATGATGCATGACTCAAAATGAGGAGTAACAACTGTAAACATCCATTAATAATTGGAACATGGCCAAGCACGATGGCACACACCTATCATCCCAGCGGCTCCGGAGGCGAAGGCAGTAAGTTCAAGGAGGCAGAGGATCGCAAGTTCAAGACCAGAGGCAGTCTGCGTAACTTAGCAAGACCCTGTCTCAAAAAGTAAAAAAATGGGCTGAGGGTGCAGCTCAGTGGACCAACCCTTGCAGGGTATGCAAGCGCAGGGCCCTGGGTTCAACCCCCAGTACCACACACACAAAAAAAATGAATTGGAACATGGAGTGTATGTAGTATGAATCTAGGAATATTAGAAATCATTAAAAGAGAAATGGATTGCATAAACAATGACATTCTAGGCATCAGTGAGCTGAAATGGACCAACATGGGCCATTTTTGAGTCAGATAATCATATGGTCTACTATGCTGAGAATGACAAACTAAAGAGAAATGGGGTTGCATTCATCATCAAAAGAGATGTCTCAAGATCTGTCCTGAAATACAATGCTGTCAGTAATAGAATAATATCTATACACATACAATGAAGGCCAGTTAATATGACTATTATTCAAATATATGCATCTACCACTAAGCCCACAAATGAAGATAGGGAAGATTTCTACCAGCTTCTGCAATCTGAAATAGATCAAACATGCAATTAGGACATACTGATAATTCGTGGTGACTGGAATGCAAAAAGTGGAAACAAGAAGGCTCAGTAGTGGGAAAATATGGATTTGGTGACAGAAACAATGCTGGAGATTGCATGATAGAATTTTGTCAGACCAATGACCTTTTCATACCAAATACTTTTTTTTTTTTTTTGCGGTACTGGGGGTTGAACCCAGGGCCTCGAGCCTGCATGCTCTGCAAGTGCTGGACCACTGAGCTGCACCTCAGCCCATTTTTTTACTTTTTGAGACAGGGTCTCGCTAAATTACGCAGACTGCCTCTGGTCTCGAACTTGCGATCCTCCCGCCTCCGCCTCCGGAGCCGCTGGGATTACAGGCGTGCGCCACCACGCCTGGCCCCAAATACATTTTTTAACCAACATAAATAGCAACTATACACATGGACTTCACCAGATGGAACATACAGGAACCAAACTACCTACATTTGTGGAAAGAAATGATGGAAAAGCTCGATATCAAATGTCAGAACAAGACCAGATGCTGATTGTGTATCAGACCATCAACTGCTCATATGTAAGTTCAAGCTGAAACTGAAGAAAATTAGAACAAGTGTACAAGAGCCCAGGTATGACCTTGAGTATATCCTTTGTGAATTCAGAGACCACCTCAAGAACAGGTTTAATGCATTAGACACAAGTGATAGCAGAATAAACGAATTGTGGCATGACATCAAAGATATCATTCATGAGGAAAGCAAAAGGTTATTTAAATGAAGGAAAAAAAGAAAAGACCAAATTACATGTCAAAAGGACCTATGAAACTTGCCCTTGAATGTTGACCAGCTAAAGTAAAAGGAAGACATGAAGTTAAGAAACTACACAGAAGATTTCAAAAGGCAGCTTGAGAAGATAAAATCAAATATTTTAATGACATGTACAAAGAACTGGAGACAGAAAACCAAAAGGGAAGAACACACTATGTTTTTCTCAAGTTTAAAGAATTGAAGAAAAAATTCAAGCCTTGAGTGGCAATAATGAAAGATTCTACAGGGAAAATATTAAATGATGCAAGAAACATCAAAAGAAGATGGAAGAAACACACAGAGTCATTATACAAAAAAGAATTGGTAGATGACCAATCATTTCAAGAGGTTGCATATGATGAGGAACTAATGGTATTGAAGGATGAAGTAGAAGCTGCTTTGAGGAATTGGCAAATCACAAGGCTCCAGGAATTGATGGAATACCAACAGAGATGTTTCAACAAACGCATGCAGCATTGGCAGTTCTAACATGTTTATGCCAAAAGATTTGGAAAACAGCTACCTGGCCAACTGACTGGAAGAGATCTATATGTTTGTGCCTATTCCCCAAAAAAGGGAATTCAACTGAATGTGGAAACTATCAAATGATATCATTAATATCACATACAAGCAAAATTTTACTAAAGATCATTCAAAAGTGACTGCAGCAGTATATGGAAAGGGAACTGCTGGAAAAATAAACTGGATTCAGAAGAAGGTAGAGAACCAGGGACATCATTTCTTAATCATAAGGAATCTGTACATGGACCAAGAAGCAGTTGTTAGAACAGAACAAGGAAGCACTGAAAGGTGTGCGTCAGGGCTGTATATTTTCACCCTATCTCTTCAATTTCTATGCTGAGAAAATAATCCACGAAGCTAGACTTTATGAAGAAGAACGGAGCATAAGGATTGGAGGAAGACTCATTAACAAACTGCACTATGCAGATGACACAACTCTGCTTTGCTGAATGTGAAGAAGATTTGAAACATTTACTGATGAAGATCAAAGAACATAGCCTTCAGTATGGATTGTGACTTAACATCAACAAAACAAAAATTCTTACAACTGTGTCAGTATGGAACTTCACAATAAATGGAGAAAAGATTGAGGTAGTCCATAATTTTGCTTTGCTTGGTTCTACAATCAACACCCATGGAAGCAGCAGTCAAGAAATTAAAAGACACACTGCTTTGGGAAAAGCTGTGGCAAAAGATCTCTTTAGAGTATTGAAAAGAAAAGATGTCACATTGAAGGCGAAGGTGTGCCTGACTCATGCCGTGCTATTTTCAGTCACATCATATGGTTGTGAAAGCTGGACATTGAACGAGGGAGACAGGATAAAAATTGATGGTTTTGAATTATGGTGCTGGAGACAAATATTGAATATACCATGGACTGCCAAAAAAACCAACATATCTGTCCTAAAAGAAGTGCAACCAATTAAACTGCAAAGAAGGGACAATACAAAGAGTAGAAAGAAGGAGGGAGGCAACTAGTATAGGGAAGTGAAGATTGGGGAAGATGGGATGGGGAGGAGGGTCAGTGTAGAAGGATGAATGGGGAGAGAATGAACTCATTGTAAACAGTGCAACTTCATGAGTATATTGGAAAAATAAGGAAATATAGCCTAAATAAGCATTTGAGTTTTATCACATACTAGTTATAAGGCTCCATAACTTTGTGGGTTGAGATGAAAGTGTTGCCAGAAGCAATGTAAAGGATGCATAATGGAAAAAGCCAGTGCTGTATTACTCTGTACCCCATCATCATTTACTAAAAAAGGAAAAAATAATTTATAAAGCACATATGGAAAATTGTACCTGTACACATGTATATAAATGAATAGCTAGGCCTTCAAAATTCTTGTGCTGAATAATTAAAAACTATAAAAGTATTATATTTTGTGGATGTATTCATCCTTTGTAAAAAAAATAATGTGTTTTCATGAAAATTTTACCTAAATAAAAATATAAAGTTTAAAAAAAAAAAGAAAGAAAGAAAGAAGTGCAACCAGAGTGCTCCTTGGAAGTAAGGATGGCTAGACTGCATCTTACATATTTTGGACATACAGTCAGGAGTGACCAATCTCTAGAGAAGCACATCATGTCTGGGAGAGTGGCAGGTGAACAAAAAATAGGAAAACCCTCCAGTAGAATGATGAACTCAGTGTCTGGAACAATGGGATTAAACATAAATAAGATCATGTGCCTGGCACAGAATTGGGGAGTGTTTCTTTCTGCTGTACATAAGGTTGCTATGAGTCAGACCTGAGTTGATGGCACCTAACAACAACAACAACACAGTTGCTAAAGACCTCTTTAAAATGTTGGAAAGTAAAGACGTCACATTAAAGACAAAGGTGCACCTGTCTCATGCCATGGTATTTTCAGTTGCATCATTTGCTTGTGAAAGTTGGACATGACATTGAATAAGAGAGACAGGAGAAGAATTGATGCTTTTGAGTTATGATGCTGGAGACAAAGTTTGAATATACCATGGACTGCCAAAAGAACCAACAGATCCATCCTAGAAGTGCAACCAGAGTATTCCTTGGAAGCAAGGATGGCCAGACTTTGTCTAACATATCTTGGACAAGTTTGTTAGGAAGGATCAATCCCTGGTAGGACATCATGTTTGGGAGAGAGGTGTTGTTAATGTTAGGTGCCATGGAGTCAGTGCCCAACTCATGCTGACCCTACATACAACAGGCAAAACAGTTAGTGCTTTTCTGATATTCCTAGGGTTTTCAGTGGCTGATGGTTTTTTGTGAGTGGGTTGCCAGGTCCTTCTCCCAAGTGTACAGTACCTGGTATTCCCACCTGGTCTCCCATCCAAGCACTAACCAGGCTTGACCCTACTTAGCTTCTGAGATCTGATGGGATTGGACACCATAGTGGTTTGGAGAGGGGTGGGCAATCCCCCAAAAAGGAAGACCTTCAACTAGATGGATTGACACGTTGACTGCAACAATGAGTTTAAACATCAGAAAGACTGTGTGCCTGGCACATAGTTAGGGAGTGTTTTGCTCTGTTGTACTTAGGTCTCTATGAGTCAGAACTTACTCAACAGTACCCTACACCAGCAGCAGCAAAAACAACACTTCTCTTTTCTCTAATGTAACTTTTATCTCTTTTCTTTTTTAGTTTTTTAAAAAATCTTTTTCAGCCTGCCTGCCTTCTTCTGTATCTTTTTCTGTTTACTATACTTAAAATCTTTTAGGTTTACTACTTCTTATTACTTTGCTTATGTTTACCTAATTCAGTTAATATATCTTTTTCTTTGTTGTGCAATCATTTTTTAACTTTAGCTCCTTTTTTCTCCCTCTTCCTAACATTCGTTTCCTTTCTAGATCTCTTCCTCCTTTTACTTCACCCTTGAGACATATTTATGTCTCTCCTTTCTCTGCCTTCCCTTCTTTCTTCAGGCAAATATTATTTATATCTTCTCCCTAATATTTAATGAGTTCATAGTTTGTTGTTGTTGTTGTTAGGTACCATCGAGTCCAGTCTGACTCATAGTGACCCTCATAGGGTTTTCAATGGCAGATTGTTTCGGGATTGCCTTGGGAGTGGATTGCCACATCTTTCTCCCATTTTTGTAGTGCTGGGAATTGAACCCAGGACCTCAGAGACTGCAGAGCAGCACTCTATGAACTGAGCTAAATCCCAGCCCCAAGAGTTCACAGTTTACTTAGCATTATTATTGCCATTCTATGTTCTATGGGCATTGGTGGTGGAGCAGTTGGCAATAAGTGATTTTAAGTGTATTTCTATATCAGGTTTGGTCAGATATTTTACCTGTTACAATGGTTTGTCTTCCTTTCTTGGAGTGGCACTGGAGATTATGACCTCAAAAGAAAGCCACTAATTAAGAAAATACCCATGTAAAACAGGAAGTGATATCCACCCCTACAGATGCACAACTCACAACACAATCAGAAACACAAGAAGCATGAAAAAGCAAGGAAGCATAACTCCACCAAAGACCATGATTCTTTAACCACTGAATCCAAAGATACTGACATAACTGAAATATCAGACTAAGAATTTAAAATTCTACTTATCAAAATTATCAATGACTACAAAGGAGATACAAACAAGCAAATGAATGAAGTAAGGAAACCAATACAGGACCTAGGTCAGAAAGTCACCAATGTAGAAGACAGAGTCAGCAAAATGGATGAGAATTTCAGCAAGGAAATTGAAATTATGAAGAAAAAAAAGACAAACAGAAATGTTGGAAATGAAGAACTCAATAAACCAAATAAAAAACACAGTGGAAATCATCACCGGTAGACTAGATGAAGCAGAAGATAGAATATCCGGAAGGGAGGACAAGGTTGAGGCTACATTAAGGTATCAATGAAGAAAAAAATAAAAGAACATGACCACAATTTTCAAGTACTTTGGGACATGACCAAGAAACCAAACCCAAGAATCCATAGAGTAAAAGAAGGAGCTGAGATAAGAACTAAAGTTATAGAAAACTTATTCAGTGAAATTATAGCAAAAGGTTTCCCAAATTTGGGGAAAGAAATGGACATCCAATCACAAGAGGCATTTAGAACACCAAACAGACATGACTGGAAAAGACTCTCCCCATGAAGATTAAAGAATAAAGAAATAATATTAAAATCTACAAAAAAAAAAAAAAAAAAAAAAAAAAAAAAAAAAAAAAAAAAAAAAAAAAAAAAAAAAAAAAAAAAAAAAAAAAAAAAAAAAAAAAAAAAAAAAAAAAAAAAAAAAAAAAAAAAAAAAAAAAAAACTCACAAAGGAAAACCTGTAAGAATTACATCAGATCTCTCAGCACAAACCCTAAAATTTAAGAAAGGATTGAAATATCCATTTCAAGCCCTGGAAACTGCCAACCAACATTATTATATACATCAAAGTTATCATTTAAAATTGATGGAGAAATAAAGACATTCCAAGACAAGTACACACTAAAGCAATACATGACCACCAAGCCAGCACTGCAGAAGATACTTAAAGAAATACCCTACTCTTCCACAGGAAAGAATAAGTTTCATGGGAGGAATAGACAAACTAAAGAGAACTAGGAAAGAATCATTTATGTCCAACTCAAAAAAAAGCAAACCCAGAATGTAAATAAAGGAGAAAGAAAAGAAGGAATAGTACATTAACTAACTAGGAAAACATCCAATATGAGAACCAGCAAACCTCTCTCAATAATAACTCTAAATGTAAATGGTCTTAACTCTCCAATTAAAAGACATAGATTAGTAGGCTAGATTTAAAAACAAGACCCAATGATTTATTGTCTGCAAGAAACACATCTCACTGGCAAGGACACCCATGTACTGAAAAATGAGAAGATGGAAATTGATATACCAAGTAACTGGAAGCCCCCCCCAAAAAAAGGGAGTAGTAGCTATTCATATATCAAAGTAGAATTCAAGTTAAAACTAGTCTGAAGAGACAATGAAGGTCACTACATATTAATAAAGGTAATAATTGACCAAGAAGATAACAAATGTAAGTATATGTGCGCCAAACATCGGTGCACCCACTTTATTAATAAAAACACTACTGGACTTAAGAGACATGTCCAGAAACAATAATAGCAGGTGACTTCAGTACCCTACTCTCATCAATAGAACCTCCAGACCAAAAAATCAACAAAGAAACTTCAGATTAAACAACACAATAGATCAAATGGACTTAATAGACATCTACAGAATATTCCACTCAAGAGCTACAGAATATACATTCTTTTTGACAGCCCATGGAACTGTCTCTAAAATAGATCACACTTTAGGTCATAAATTAAGTCTCAATAAATACAGATAAGTTGAAATAATTTTGTGTACCTTATCAGACCATAATGTAATAAAACTTGAACAGCAAAAAAAAATTATAGAAAGCATACAAATACATGGATAATGAACAATAAACTCTTAAATGACCAATGAGTACTTAAAGAAATCAGAAAGGAAATTTAAAAATTCTTAGAATCAAAAGAAAACACAATCTACCATAACTTTTGGGAAAAAGCAAAGGCAGTTCTAAAAAGGAAATTTATGATGATGAATGCCTACATTAAAAAAATCAGAATGGGCTCAAACAAATAATTTAATGATGTACCTCAAGCTCTTAGAAAAAGAACAAAACCCAAAACTAGCAGATGGAAAGAAATAATAAAGATCAGAGCAGAAATTAATGAAATAGAGACTAATAGAACAATAAAAAGAATTGCTGAAACAAAGAGTTGGTTGTTTGAAAAGATTAAAAAGTTCAACAAACCTTTAGCTAAACTAACCAAAGGAAAGAGAGAAGACTCAAATTAAGAAAATTAGAGATGAAAAAGAGAACATTACAACAGATATCAACAGAATCCAGAGAATCACTAGAGAATGCTTCAAAAATTATTTTTTAAAAACTGGAAAACTTAGATGAGATGGATAAATTCCTAGACACCTATGACCTGCCAAAATTAAGTCAAGAGGATAAACAACTTAAACAGACCTATAATGAGCAACAAGACCAAAGCAGTAATAATCTCCCAACAAAGAAAAGCCTAGAACTGGCGGGATTCACTGCTGAGTTCTACAAGACCTTTAAAGAGGAATTAACACCCGTGCTTCTCAAGCTATTCCATAAAATACAAATGGAAAGAAAACTGCCACAATCATTCTATGAAGCCAGTATTACCCTGATTACAAAACTAGATAAGGATACACCAGAAAGGGAAAACTAAGCCGGGCACAGTGGCACACGCCTGTAATCCCAACAACTTGGGAGGCGGAGGCAGGAGGATCGCAAGTTTGAGACCAGAGGCAGTCTGTGTAATTTAGTGAGACCCTGTCTCAAAAAGTAAAACAATGGGCTGACGGTGCAGCTCATTGGTCCAGCACTTGCAGAGCATGCAAGCTCGAGGCCCTGGGTTCAACTCCCAGTACCGCAAAAAAAAAAAAAAAAAAAAAAAAGGAAAACTACAGATCAGTTTCTCCCTGATGAACCTAGATGCAAAAATCCTGAATAAAATACTTGTAAATCGACTTCAATAACACATTAAAAAATCATACATTGTGATCAAGTTGGTTTCATTCCAAGGATGAAAACCTGGTTCAATATATGCAAGACAATAAATAGAATACAGCATAAAAATAGACTCAGAAACAGGAACCACATGATCCTATCAATAGATGCAGAAAAGGCCTTTAACAAAACTGAAAGAACATACCTCAACATAATAAAGGCAATATATGGAACCAGGCATGGTGGCAAATGTCTTTAATCCTGGCAACTTGGGAGGCAGAAGCAGGAGAATCACAAGTTTGAGGCCAGAGGCAGTCTGTGCAACTTAGTGAGACCCTGTCTTTAAATACAATGTAAAAAATGGGCTGAGGGTATGGCTCAAAGCATATGCACAAAGCATGAATGAGGCCCTAGGTTCGACTCCACAATACTGAATAAATAAATAAGTAAATAAATAAATAAATGCAATATATAAACCTACGACTAACATCATACTAAATGGGGAAAAACTGAAAGCATTTCCCCTAAAATCAGGAACACAACAAGGGTGTCCACTGTCTCCACTGATATTCATTATAGTAATTGAACTATTAGCCACAGCAATAAAGCAAGAGAAAGAAATAAAAGGGATCTAGATAGGAAAGGAAGAAGTCAAATTATCCCTATTTGCAGATGGTATGATCTGAAATTTAAAGGACCCTAAAGACACCACCAGAAAACTTTCATAGCTGATAAACACTTTCATCAAAGTAGCAAGAGACAAAATTAACATACAAAAATCAGTAGCTTTTCTTTATACCAATGGTCAGGTGGAGAAAGAAACAAGGAAAACAATCCCATTCACAATAGCTACAAAACAAATAAGATACCTTGGAATAAGCCCAATCAAGTAGGTGAAAGACCTCTAAAATGAAAGTATTAAAACACTAAAGAAAAAGATTGAAGAAGACACCAGGAGCTGGAAAGATCTCCCATGCTCATGAATTGGAATAATTAATATTATGAAAATGGCTATATTGCTGAAAGCATCCTACAGATTTAATGCAATCCCCATCAAAATCCCAGTGACATTCTCCACAGAAATATAGAGAACAATCCTAAAATTCATATGGATGCACAAAAGACCCCAAATTGCAAAAGTGATCTTGAGAAAGAACAATGCAAGGAGCATCATAATTCCTGATTTCATATTATACTTCAAATATGAAAGTTCCTCAAAAAACTGAAAATAGAACTACCATATGACTTAGCTGTACCACTCCTAGGTATAATAGCAGAAGGAATATAAGTCAATATACTACAGAGATACCTCCTTATCCATGTTTTTTGTTATGTTCACAACAGCCAAGATATAGAATCAACCTATGTGTCCATCAACAGATAAGTGGATAAGGAAATTTTGGTATATATACACCATGAAGTTTTACTCTGCCATAAAGAAGGACAAAATTATGGCATTTGCTGGAAAATGGATGGAACTAGAAATCATTATCTTAAGTGAAATAAGCCAGACCCAGAAAGATAAACATTGCATGTTTTCTCTCATATGTGGATGTTAGACTTCAATATATATTCATTATTCAAATATATAGGTCATGAAAGTAGAAGGGAAAGACAATGGACTAAAGAAAAGGGGAACAAGAGAAGAAGAAAGGGTAATAGGAGAAAATAAAGGAAATTTCATGTATACTGCCCTTAGAGCAAAATCAGGATGTACATACATGATAGGTATACTCACAAAAAAGATATGCAAGTAGAAGGAAGCCCATTAGTGGGAAGGGAGGGAATGAAAGAGGAGGGTAATGTGCAGGAAATGGGGGAGGTGAACATGAACAATTTATAATAAAATGCATATATGGAAATGTCATAGTGAGACTCATATTAAGTAGTACATTTAAAAGTACCAATAAAAAATAATAAAATGACGTTTAGAGAGTCCCTTAACATTTGTGAACTTACTCTGCCTTATCTGTAAAATGAGCCTGCTAACCCATAGCTGCTAAAAAAAAAAAAAAAAAAAAAAAAAAAAAAAAAAAAAAAAAAAAAAAAACCAAAAAGTCAAAGTTACACTGGGCATGGTGCACATGCCTGTAATCCCAGCACTTGGGAGGCTGAAGCAGGAGGATCAATGCAAGTTTGAGGCCAGCCTGGTCTGTGTAGTGAGTTCCAGGCCAGCCTGGGCTACACAGCAAGACTCTGTCTCAAAAAACAAAAAAACAAAAAGCTAGGTAAGCACTCTACCAAAAAGGTATCTCTCCCCCACCCACACACTCTTTGAGACAGAGTCTTCTTAAATTTCCCAGGATGGCCTTGAATTTACAATCCTCCTACCTAGGTCTCCTGAGTAGCTAGGATTACAGGTATGTATCACCATACATCACTTTCTTTTTTTTTTCTTTTTTCTCTTTTTTAAACTTGGCCCTCAAAGGAGGAAAAGTAGTTACCAGAACATTGCTCAAACATGGCTTTTATTTCATTATCTCCTTTGCTCAAGAATCTGTCAGTAAATTTCTTCTAGTCATCACTTTATTCTAGAAATTCTTTTTCTTTGACAGTACTGGAAAGTTGAACCTAGGGCTTCATGTATGATAGGCAAATGCTCTACCCCTGATCTGCACTCCTAGCCCACTTTTTATTTTTAATTTTTTGTCAGGGTTTTGTTAAGTTGCACAGGCTTCCTCTGGCCTCAAACTTGTTATCCTCCTGCTTCAGCCTCCCCAGTCATTGAGATTACAGGTGTGTGCCACAGCACCTTGTTTCCCAGAAGTTCTTAATGGGGATAATTACTACCTCATATGTACCATTTAGAAATCTGTGGAAGTACTTTTGGTTGTCACAGTGACAAATCCTTCTTGTTGTTGTTAGGTGCTGCTAGCTGATCCTATAGTGCAATAGACAGTCTTACACAATGAGGAATTAGCCCACACCCTATGTCGCAAGGGATGTTCACATAGGTGTAAAATTTGTGTATGGTCTGGGAGGATAGCTCAGTTGGGAGAGTGTGTATTTAGCATTCATGAGCCTCTGGCATTAGAACGCCAACAACAAGCCAATCCCAAAAGGAGCACTCCAAGACAGAAATTATCAAGATCAAGGAAGAGACATCCCAATGAGAATCTTAAAAGATGATTCAAAGAATTAATGAGACTAAGATCTGTTTTTTTAAAAGATTAATAAAATAGGCACCTCCCTAGCCAGTCTCAGCAAAAGAATGAAAGAAAAGGCCCAAATTGAAAAATTAGAGATGAGAATGAGGTCATAACTACCAATACCAACGAAATCTAGAAAATCATCAGGGAATGCTTTGAGAAATTGTACTCCCACAAAAACAAAAGTAGAGAGGAAATGAATGAGTTCATTAGCACATATGAATTACCAAAATTAAGCCCAGAGGACACAGCAATCTAAACAGATCCATTACATTCACTGAAATAGAGAAGATAATAAAATGCCTCCCAACAAAGAAAAGTCCAAGCCCCAATGGGGTCACAGCAGAATTCTATCAGACCTTCAAAGAAGAATTAATACCTATTCTCCTCAAACGATTTTAAAAAGTAGAAAAGGAAGGGGCACTCCCAAATTTACTCTATGAAACCACCATCACCCTAATACCAAAACCAGGCAAGGACACTTCAAAGTAAGAGAAGTATAGACCAATTTCCCTGATGAACATTGATGCAAAAATTCTCAACAAAATCCTAGCAAATGGAATTCAGCAACACATAAAAAATATCATACAGCATGATCAAGGGGGCTTCATTCCACAGGTGCAAGGCTAGTTCAACAAAGAAAATCAATGTAATTCAACATATGAAAATCAATGTGATTCAACATATTAAGAGGCTTGCAGATAGAAATCACATGATCATCTCAATCAATGCTGAGAAGGCCTTTGACAAAGTGCAATACCCTTTCATGAAAAAACCCTGAAGAAGATGGACATAATAGGGAAATATCTCCACATCATAAAGGCCATTTATGACAGAACAATAGCCAATATCATATTAAATGGGGAAAAATGAAACCATTTCCTCTAAGATCAGGAACAAGACAAAGATGTAAATTCTCTCCTCTTTTATTCACTATTGTGATCGAAGTCCTAGCCAGATCAGACAAGAAAAGAAATCAAAGGAATGTAGATAGGCAAGGAAGAGGTCAAATTATCCTTATTCATAGAAAACATGATCCTTTACATAAAGGACTCCAAAATTCCTCTAGAAAACTCTAGAGCTAGTTAACTCCTTCATCAAAGTAGCAGGATACAGAATTAACACTCAAAAATCAATAGCCTTCCTTTACACCAACTGTGAACAGGAAGAGAAGGAAATTAAGGCAATAATCCCTTTCACAATAGCTCACCAAAAAATTAAATACTTAGGAATTAATCAAACCAAAGACCCTGAAGATCTCTACAAGGAAAACTTCAAGACATTAAAGAAAGAAATCACAGAGGGTACTAGAAGATGGAAGGACCTTCCCTACTTATGGATTGGGAGAATCAATATTGTACAAATGGCTATACTACCAAAAGCAATTTACACATTTAATGCAATTCCTATTAAAATCCCTATGACAGATTTTGCAGAAATAGAAAAAATGACCCAAAAATTCATATGAAAACACAAAAGACTACATATTGCCAAAATAATCTTTAGCGGCAAAACTAGTGCATGCAGGATCACAACTGACTTTAAACTATACTACAGGGCTATAGGAGTAAAAGTAGCTGGGTACTGCTGCAAAAAGAGGCTTAAAGACCGATGTAATAGAAGATCCAGAGATACCCCCATACAACTACAGCCACCTGATATTTGACAAAGCGGGTAAGGATGCAAAATGAAGAAAAGATAGCCTCTTAAACAAATGCTGCTGGGAAAATTTAATATCCATCTGCAGAAAAATGAAAATAGACCCATATCTCTCAATTTGCATGACAGTCAACTCAAAATGGATAAGAGACCTCAACATAAAACCAGAAACCTTAAAACTATTAGAAGAAAAGATAGGAAACATGCTCCAACACATACGCATAGGAAAGTATTTCCTTAATAAAACTCCAATTGCTCAAAAAATGGCATCAAAAATTAACAAATGGGATTGCATGAAACTAAAAAGCTTCTATTCAGCAAAGGAAATAATCAACAGAGTTAAGGAAGAGCCCACTGAGCCGGGTGCAGTGGTGCACACCTGTAATCCCAGTGACTTGGGAGGCAGAGGCAGGAGGATCACAAGTTTGAGACCAGAGGCAGTCTGCATAATTTAGTGAGACTCTGTCTCAAAAAGTTAAAAAAAAAAAAAGAAAAGAAAAGAAAAGAAAAAGAAAAAAAGAAAAGGAAAAGGGCTGGGGGTGCAGCTCAGTGGTACAGCACTTGCAAAGCATGCAGGCATGAGGCCCTGGGTTCAACCCCCAGTACTGCCAAAAAAAAAAAAAAAATTGCAAGGATGATTCCAACCAAATGGATGTTCATATCCTGCACACCCAACAGAGGACTAATTTCTAGAATTTACAAAGAAGTCAAGAAAGCAAATCCCAAAACAACAAATAATCTAATACACAGGTGGGCAAAGGAAATGAGCAGACAGTTCTCAAATGAAGAAGTTTGTAAGGCTAAGAAGCACATATCCTTAGCCATTAGGGAAATGCAAATCAAAACAACTCTGAGATTTTTATTTTTAATTTTTTGTCAGGGTTTTGTTAAGTTGCACAGGCTTCCTCTGGCCTCAAACTTGTTATCCTCCTGCTTCAGCCTCCCCAGTCATTGAGATTACAGGTGTGTGCCACAGCACCTTGTTTCCCAGAAGTTCTTAATGGGGATAATTACTACCTCATATGTACCATTTAGAAATCTGTGGAAGTACTTTTGGTTGTCACAGTGACAAATCCTTCTTGTTGTTGTTAGGTGCTGGAGAATACCATCTAACTCCAGTAAGAATGGCCAAGAAAACAAAAAGGCCAACAAAATGGCCATCCAGTAAGAATGGCCAACAAAACAAATAACAAATTCTGGTGAGGATGTGGAGAAAAAGGGACCTTCTTATACTGTTGGGGGTACTGTAAATTGGTTCAACCACTTGGGAAATCAATATAGAGATACCTCAAAACTAAAAATAGAGCTGCCATACGACCCAGCTATACCACTCCTGGGAATATACCCAAAGCGAAACAAGTCATCATACCACAGAGACACCTGCATTTCCATAAGCAATGCAGCACTCCTCACAACAACAAGGGTATGGAACCAACCAAGGTGCCCATCAACAGAAGAATGGATAAAAAATTATTATGCTATATATGCACAATGAAATATTATTCAGCAATAAAAAAGAATTGAAATAATGTTGTTTGCAGCAAAATTGATGAAACTGGAGAATACCATCTTAAGTGAATGAACACAAGCTCAAAACAAGAAATACCTTGTGTTCTCTATCATATGTGGGAGCTGAATCTTACTTAAAGGAAGAAAAAACTTATACATAAGCAGATATATAAAAATGCACAATTAAACTTAGAGAAGAAAGGATAATATAAAGAGTAGAAAGAAGGAGGGAGGGAACTAGCAAAGGGAAGCGAAGTTGTGGAAGGTGGGAAGGTGAGGAGAAATAATGTAAAGGATAAAGAGGAGAGGATAATCTGAATGTAAATGATGCAACTTCATGAGTACATGGGAAAAATAGGGGAAAATAACCCATATATGCATATGAATTTTGCTACATATTAGTCAAAAGTTTCCATAAACTTTGTAAGTCTATGAAACTATAACCAAAAATGATGTTGCTGTTGTTAGGTGCCATCGAGTCTGTGTCTGACTCATAGCAACCCTATGTACAACAGGTGAACACTATTGTCAGTGCTTCTCTGCTATTCATAGGGTTTTCAGTGGCGGATTGTTTTTTGGGAGTGGGTTGCCCGGTCCTTCTCCCAAACCTACAGTATCTGGTGTACCCAGGCAGTCTCCCATCCAAGTACTAACCAGGCTTAACCCTGCTTAGCTTTCAAGATCTGATGGGATTGGACACCAAAGCGCTACAGCTGTAGGCCCAAAAGTGATGGAATAGTTCCGTAATGGAAAAAGCAAATGCTCTATTACTCTGTACCCCACCAACATTTATCAATAAAAGGAAAAAAGAAAAAAATTAGAAAATAGAATCAACCAATACATTAAAAATATAACATCATGAATAAATGGATTTGCCTTGGGATGCAAGGCTAGTTCAAAATGTATTAACTCTAAATGTAATTTGCTATATAAGTAAACTAAAAAAAAAAAAAAAAACCTACCTCATTATCTCAATAGACGCAGGAAAAGCAATGAACAAAATTCAGTATCCTTTTATAAGTTTTGTTTTGTTTTTTTGAAGCATGGTGTCACACTATGTAGTCCAGGATGACCTGAAACTCAATCCTCCTGCCTCAGCCTCACCAGTCCTGGGATTACAGGTGTATGCCACCATGCCCACCATTCATAATTTTTGTAAGGTATTTTGGGGTTAAACCTAGGGCCTTGCGCATACTTTGCAAGAACTCTACCACTGAGCTGTACTCTCAGCCCAATTTTTATATTTTATTTTTGTGTCAAGGTCCTGCTAAATTATGCAGGCTGCCTCTGGCCTGGAATTTACAATCTTCCTGTCTCAGCCTCCTACATTGCTGGGATTACAGACGTGTGCCACTATGTCTGGCATCATTCATGATTTTTAAAGAATACTTTATGATAAACTAGGAATAGGGGATCACTTCCTTAAGAAAATGTATAAAAATTTGCCGGGCGCGGTGGCGCATGCCTATAACCCCAGCGGCTTGGGAGGTGGAGGCAGGAGGATCGCAAGTTTGAGACCAGAGGCAGTCTGCATAATTTAGTGAGACTCTGTCTCAAAAAAGGTAAAAGAATGGGCTGGGGGCACAGCTCAGTGGTCCAGCACTTGCAAAGCATGCAGGTGTGAGGCCCTGGGTTCAATCCCCAGTACCACAAAAAAATAAAAAATAAATTAAAAATAAATTAGAAAAAAGAATATGTACAAAAAATTTATAGCTAGCCTTCACTTAATGGTGAAAGTGTAAAGTGCTCTAAAGACACTGTTTTAATATTCAACATTGTATAAAGGCCCTAATTAATGCAATAAGGTAAAGAGAGAGAGAGAGAGAGAGAGAGAGAGAGAGAATTGAAAGAAAATAAATTAGAAAGGGAGAAATAAAATGGTTTCTCTTTGCAGAAAATTAAATTTGTCTATGTAAAAACTCCCACAGAATTTATTAAAAAGCCACTATTCTACCATTGTTAACGTGTTCACAGGATACAAGACCACTGTACAAAAATCAAAATAATATCATCAGAAATAATCTGTATTTACATTCTACAAAATTTATAGCAGAAAAAAGATTCATATGCTCAAATTCTTCCAAACATTCTTAAAAGTTTTTTAATTAAGCAATCAAATCAGTTTTTATATTCTGACCTAATTTTATCCAATTTAAAATTTATTTCCTGTTACACTAGCCACATCACAATTTTTCAATAGCCACACGTGGCTGGTGGCCAGCATATTGGACAGTAGAGCTCTAGAACCATTCTTGCATAGGTACACCAGGAGGTATGTTCAAACAAGTTTATCTTTTTTTTTTTTTTTTCAGTACTGGGAGATTAACTCAGGATCTTGCACGTGCTAGGTAAGTGCTGTACTACTGAGCAGCACCCTCAGCCCTGTTTTTATTTTTTATTTTGAGATAAGGTATTGCTAAATTGCACGCTGCCTCTGGCCTCAAAATCAAGATTGTCCTGCCTCATCTTCTGGAGTCACGAGGATTACAAGCCTGTGCCACTTTGCCCAGCTAGACTTTCTCTTTCTTTTTTTTTTTTTTTTTTTCCTTTCCTTACCTTTCCCTTTTCCTTTTCCCTTTTCCTTTCCTTTTCTTTTCTTCTTTTCTTTGTTTCTTTCTTTCTTCCTTTCTTTCTTTTTTTTTGATACAAAGACTATTTGGTATGTTGCTGTTGTTGTTGTTAGGTGCCGTTGAGTCAGTGTCTGACTCATAAAGACCCTATGAACAACAGACAAAACACTATTGTCAGTGCTTCCTCTGCTGTTCGTATGGTTTTCAGAGGTTGATTGATTTTTAAAAGTGGGTTGCCAGGTCCTTCTCCCAAGCCTACAGCACCTGATGTTCCCAGGCAGACTTACATCCAAATACCAACCAGGCCCAACCCTGCTTAGCTTCCAATATCTGACAGGATCAGATGCCACAGTGGTTTGGCTGCAGGCATTTTGTATGTAGAACATTAAAAAATCTAATGCAGAGAATTATTTACATAAATCACAGACAAGCTCAGAGGACAATCAGGGAATGAAAGTGAGGCATCAGATTAGAGGGGAAAAAGCTACTTCTACACCTAGGCTCCAGGAGCAAAGAGGAGAGAAAGTGTTACTGTAGGTCAGGGGCTTGTATGAAGTAGGCCTGTGTCTATCATGAGCTGCAGTCAAGATAAAGACACATAAAGACACTGCTCTAGCTGGGTGTGGTGGCACAAGCCTGTAATCCTAGCACTCTGGAGGCTGAAGCCAGAGGATCACAAGTCTGGGGCCACCTTAGGCTAGAGAGTGAGACCCTGTTCCTATAAAAACACCAGAGAGAGAAAGAGGACTGCCCCAATTAAAGAGAGAGGGGTTTCTACCTTTCTCCCACTTTCCAATCTTTTGCTCTTTTCTTCCTTTGTCAAAACCTAGTAGTAAACAGCTTACAGGAATTTGGGAAAAGCAGGCACAGGGATCTTCCTACCTTCTCCTTATTTCTTTTCCACTTCATGTAATTCAGAGAAAACTAAGAGAAAGGTAAACAGGACCAAAACACTGATATAATTATTTCATTTTTAGCATCTTATTTAATACTTTCCAATTATTTTTATTATTTCTAATTAGAATGATGTTGTTGTTAGGTGCCGTGGAGTCAGTGTCTAATTCATAGTGACCCTACATACAACAGGTGAAGCAGTATTGTTAGTGCTTCTCTGCTATTCATAGGGTTTTCAATGGCTGATTGTTTTTTGGGAGTGGGTTGCCAGGTCCTTCTCCTAAGCCTACAGTACTTGGTGTTCCCAGGCGGTCTCCCATCCAAGTACTAACTAGGCCCGATCCTGCTGAGCTTCAGAAATCTGGTGAGATCAGATGCCACAAGGGTATGGCTGCAGGCTTAGAATGGTTAGGAAACACTAAGTAAGGTTAATTAGGATACTGTATGGGCTGGGATTTAGCTCAGTGGGTAGAGCGCTGCGCTGCAGTCTCTGAAGTCCTGAGTTCAATTCCCAGCACTGCAAAAATGGGAGAAGGGCCTGGCAATCCACTCCCAAGGCAATCCCGAAGCACTCAGCCATTGAAAACCCTATGAGGGTCGCTATGAGTCGGATACCGACTTGATAGCACCTAACAACAACAACAACAATTAGCTAGACCACTCATTGGTGTTACAAAATACCTGACATAAACAACATGAGGGAAGAAGGGTTGTTTTGGCTTATAGTTTCAGAGGTTTCAGTCTACAGTCTTCGGCACTATTGATTCTGGACCTTGGTGAAGCAGAACATCATGTTTTCAGGAACACGTGGTAGAAGCTACTTACTTCATGGTGGACAGAAACCAGACAGAGAGAGGGCCAGTTACCAGGTATAACCTTCAAGGGTACAATCCCAGCAACCTACTTCCTCTAGCTAGGCCCCAACTCCTAAAGTTTCCATCACCTCCCAAAATAAGTGCCCTCAGCTGGGGACTAAGTGTTCAACACCTGAGCCTGTGGGGAACATTTCATACTCAAACCATAACCTTCCACCCCAGCCCCCAAAGGCTTATTGCCATTTCATAATGCAAAATACATTTAGTCTATCTCCAAGAGTCTTCAAAACCTTAACAGTTACAACATTGTTCAAAAATCCAAGTCCAACATCTATTCTAAGACTCAAGGTAACTCTTAGCTGTGAGCCTCTATGAAATCAAAAAGAAAGCTACAGAGTGAGGCATGGTGGTGCACACCTGTAATCCCAGCACTCGGGAGGCTGAAGCAGGAGGATCAACATGAGTTGGAGGCCAGTCTGGTCTACATAGCAAGTTCCAGTGCAGCCTGGGCTACACAGCGAGACTCTTGTCTCAGAAAAACAAAAACAAAATAAAACAAAACAAAAACAGTTACAAACTTGCAAAATACAATGACACAGAGTAAACATTCCCATTATAAGGGGGAGGAATAGAAAAATAGGAAGAAGGGTTAGGACCAAAGCAAAACTGAAACCCACCAGGGAAACAAGTCCCATAGCTCTATGTCCAGTAACTGGGGCATGCAGCAGCACAAATGTGAGCTCCCTATGGGCTTGCTGGCTGAAGACCACATGGCCTCTCTTTTGGCTGGCTCTGTTCAATGCCTGTAGCTTTCCTTGGCAGATCTTCCACATTAATGGCATCTTCAAATTCTTGGGGCCTCCATTGCATCTTCAACATCACTCTCACAGCTTCACACATTGCTATCTTGGTGACTTCCTTCAGAGATCTTGATCCTGTTACACATTGCCTGGATTTCCAGGCTTTTCTTTGATGTCTTGGTGGAAGCCTCCGTGACCCCATAACTCTTGCATTCTTTGTTCTTCCAAAACCAGCATTGTGTGGATAACACCGTGATCTACTGCCAGCTTAAGCAGGAAACAGGCCCTCTT